>OY744522.1:87736152-88016152 GCA_963556195.1 Sepiola atlantica | reverse complement strand
TATAATTATATAAATTCATAATATAAATCCTAGTAATATATTTGAATGCTTGATGATGGTACAAAATAAAAAATGTTAAAAATAATTAATAAGAGCAGCTGCATTTAAATAGATTTAATTTCGAACTTTCATCAGAGGAACAAGATTAGAATTTAAGTGTGCTAAAATGAAATCCTTACGAGATTTGTCATGGATTCATAGAATAAATAAATTCAAAGGAATGCTTATATAATGAAGGTTGTTTGCAAGAAATGTAAATCTCTTCCAAAATCTTTATATGAAAAGGCGATCAAGCATAACTGAATATCTAAAAGGGGTCGTCCATTTAGCAATTCTTGCAAATAACTATCAACTAGGAGTGTGCAGGAGCCCAATAAGAATTTTTTTTAAAGAATTTTATGAACGAGCAAAAGAAAAAAAGCAATATAAATCGCATATTTCAAAATGTTTTAATATTTCCAAATACCTGAAATTCAATTTGTTGAAACTTGATGACTTTTTCAAATAAAATATTACATTTGCTTCTGGTTTGTTTTTCAATAGAAAATAAAAGTTTAATATAAATGTTTATAAAGATTCTTAGAAAGACAAAAATTACTAAAAGAAAACGTCATGAATAGCAATTTTTGAAAAATATAAAGCTCGTTTTGTGCAATCATCCATTTTCAAATAAATATATATATATTTCTTCCTTGATAATGATCATTCGTCTTTATTCTCTCCCCCTCCCTTTTCTCTATTATTTACACCATTTGCCTCATTCCACTATTTCTCATATGGCATTTTGTGATGGCATTCAACAAGCAAGATCTGCAGAGTGATACTAGTATATAAGACAAATTAACATATACTGTACTGCCTCCCGAAAGGAGGTGGTAATGCCAGAGAGGATGGTATCATGATGAACTAACATATACTACACCCCAACCCACCCCAAAAAGAATTATCTTTTTATTTTTATAACATGAAAGGAGTTTATAAGAAATACAGGTGAAAAAGATTTGTCTTCTTCTTTATTATACTCTGAGCGGCTTATACCCAGTTGTATTTGACTCTTATACAAGTAGAGGATACTTTCTGAAGCAGTAATGATCTAACCTTTTTTTTTTCCAGCAACCGTAACAGATTTGATGTGTCTTCCATGTCAGATCTGGAGTGAAGGTCAATCTTAAAAGCAGGGGGTTTCCTCAATGTGAGAGCCATTCATTTCAATTGTGGCAAAGTGAGGATCTGAGCGTTGGTGGTGAAAAGAGAGAAGCTTGGTTTAGACATACTAAAAGTAACCAGCCACCTTTTTCCCCATAGCCATATGGTAAAAAAAAAGAGAACCATATCAGGCAACACTTCAAAGAGATGAAGATTTTTTTTGATTGTGTCATCTGCCTAAATGTCAACAAATGATCTTACAATTTAACTTGGAAGAACATCGATGAAGATCAGTTGGAGGGTCGGCCCAGAATGGATCCTTGCAGCACGCCAGCATTGATGCTATGTGTGCCTGTCAAGGACTACTTTTAAAAACCTATCAAAGAGAAAGGATTTGTCGACATTCCATGGCTAGCACTCTTGTGAAGCAGACCTTTGTGCAAAACTTTTATATGTCAAGAGCTATTGCTCAAGAAACAAAGCCCCCCCCCAATCAATAGATACACTGATCCTGTATGATATATCATCTTTCAGAACGAAATCCATATTGCTTGTCACTAAGTAGATTGTTTTTGTCACAGATTTAAACAACTTACTTATGACACAGAAAACTGATTGGTCTGTACTGATATGCAGAATACCAATCTCCAGTATTTTTAAATACTGGTCAGACTGACACTGAGAAAGTTTTTCAAGGTGATAGGAAACATTTCTCCTTTAAGCAATGATTGAACAGCTTTGTCAACACCATGGCCACATTGCAGTCATGATCAGTTGCCTTGCTGGTCAAGGTTCTTGATAAGTGTTGACATCTCAGAGAAATATATGGATGTTGCTCAGAGTGTTTACAGTCATAAAGGGAAATTCAGGAGGTAGGCGGCCCTGATCACAAAAGGGTGGAATTTGATGCAAAGTTCTTTGTAAAAACTTTGACTTTATCTGATGCTAACGAAAGCACCTCTGGTCCATTGATGATGATTGGAATTGAGGTTTTACATCAAAAGTAGAATTTCAAAAGCGAATTTTGACTCACTTTTTTTTTTTCATTAAAAGAAAAATTTGGATTGGTTGAAATTCACAAAATGCAGTGTTGCCAGAAAAGATGGCCAATATTTGTTTGTAAAAATAACCAAGATTTGTTACAGCAGTAAACCTTTCACGTAAAAGGATATGAAAATAAAGACGGGAATCATCCTCAATAACAAGTGATAGTCACCATGAGTTTTTTGTTTTGTTTTGGGGTTTTTTCAATTTTCTTTTATTTTTGCTTGTGATGCCAGATATTTATCTGCTATTTCAAAAACTCCAACCTTTTTAGGATCTAACCGTCTCTTTAAGAGCAATTGTTTGGATCTCTTTTGCACTTGGTTTATCGGGTATATTCACCAGGTAGTTTTTGAAATTATTTGCCATGGGCCCACTAGGTCCTATGATTACTGGAATTTGAAGTAAGGATTTTTGTGTTTATAAAAAAAAAACTGCCTGGTCGTTTTCATTTTGACAAAGCACAAAAATCCATGGTTCATCTGATTCCAATCAATTTATGATTACTTATTCATTAATTAATTTATTTTGTAATGAGACTTCAAACCATATCTGACAAACGGTTGTCATTTCTTGATGATGCACAAAAGTGCAAACCTGATATGTTAGGTGAGTTCACTTTACAGTATTGCTGCTGGTACAATCAACTAATATACAAAATGTATGGAATTTTTGTAATGACTAAAGACTAACAAAAACGCTGTCACTCCAGTGGAAACTTGGCCACAAGAGTTTTTCATAAGCTCCATGAAGATACCTTGCTGTCTGTAGAACAGAGATGTAGCGCTCTAAATTGGACCATGTATGGATCCATTGCACTTTAAAAAACAACAGCAGCCAGAGGGTCAAGATGGAGAATTCATAAAAGAAAAAAAGCGCACGCATCTTATTTCCGGTGGAAAGTAAATATATTCGGTGTACACTGTCGCCCTTCTCCCAAACAGAGCCTGGGGAGAACAATCACAGTGTGGAAAAAGGAAATTTGTCGCTGGGGTCGACAAGACTGGACAACGATCAACAAATAGCGTTTGGGGTTCAAAGCCACGATGGTATCACACACGCACATACCTCGAGCACAACTACCGTAATGAAACAATCAGAAGGCCACACATACATCACTGTTGGGGCTGACCATATTAAAAAGAAGGCTAATCAGACTTTTATCTTTGTGTTTAATGTCCTGGAACTGTACTTAATTTCGGTGTCCTTAATTCAAACTACCAAACCTTCCCAGTCTGGCAGTTATAGTATTCCTTTCCATAAAAGGAACTCACCATCAGTCTTTGATGATAAAACCCTCAAAGTAACACAATGCACCCCCATTTCTCCAGAATTAATCTGGTCACCCGACTACATTGATCAGTGAACAGCTATCTGCTTGTTTTGTTCATTGGTAATAATATGTTATCTACACGTCTAGGGACCTAACTGCAAAATGTGGATTTATATTTTATGTGGCTCCACTATCGATAACTATCACTGAAATCAATGTGAATGTGTCTTACAGTCGTCACGGTTTCTTCGTTTATCTGTACCTTCTCCAGGCACCACATTCATTGGCTTCGCATTTCAGAATGTAAACGATTTAACAGGCACAGGTACTTTACTGTCAACTTCTTGAGGCAATAAAGACATAAGTATACTAGCTCAAATAGTGGGCCTTTTTGTCTGACTACATGACATATCTTTCTTGGATGTGACTGGGCAGATCTCTGGTTAATTTGCAATCACATTGCTATCCAGTTACTCAAGTAATGAGTCTCAAATTTGAGAAATCTCCAATTAAATTAATGCCAGAGTATGTGACCTCAACTCTGTCCCAAAGCTTGGAATAATCATAACAACATAAGAACAATAACGATTTCTATTCATCTCAACTTCCTCTGTGAGGAGGTTACCATGGTGATTTATGAGGATGTCAAGTTGTCACATGGAATCATCGATAAAAAAAGGAGTGTCAATGAAATGGTTCCGGTTTAATTGAGTCAAATTCCAGGAAATGAGACCCATTGGTTAAGAAAGTATACTGTTTTATAAACTGCCAAACATTCACTAAGTTTGAAGTTTTTTTTCAGGATAAGTGTTAATGAGATAGAGTGACAGTTGAATGATGATGAATATTATGAGAGGATTGAAAATAATGAATCCAATGAATAAAATTTGATAAATTATAATGACGGTTTATAACAACTGTTTATTAACATTAGACTTGAAGATGACCATGTTGTAGTCCTCAAGAAAGCAATCTTGTGGCAATGTGTTTCACAGATAAGTACTTCTTGAAAAGAAATTCTGCTCATGAAAATTCGGTTTGATGTTAGGCACTCCCAGGAAGAAAAGAAAGTGTTTTACAATGGTGGTAACAGAACGAGTTCTTGCTGCGAACATTTTACAAAGATGAACCAGTGTTTGAAGCTCAGTCGAGCACTTTTCATGAAAATGATGATAGCGTAGAGAAAAACTGCCAGCATCACTTGTGAGAAAAGGGATTATAGAAAACAGAAAAGATCATCCCTCATGAGATTGCAAAGTCGATTTTAAACTCTGTCAGTGCAAAAAAGAGTACCTTGAGCAGCACCTCCCCAGATGCGGCAGTAGTACTCCATTTTAGGGCGTATATGGCGCCTATATATAGGTAGAGGATTGTGTTATGAAATTAATTAATTATGCTATTTCAGAAAAAATTGGGCAATAATCAACTACTGGACCCAACATAAATTTAAACTGCTTTTTTGAATAACAGTGAATCTGACTTCTCTCTGTAAAGACCCACTGTGGCTGGGAGTGGGATTTCTTAGAGGTTGACTCCAGAAAAGACATGAAATTATGATTCAAATAAGCAAAAAAAGTAGTTTTCCATCCACGACCCGAAGTAGGAAATGGGTTCGCCTTTCACTACAACCACGACTTATCTTGGTTGAAATATATGTTCGGGAAAAGGCGTCAGTACTTACCGCAGTGATCTCCAAACCAGGTATTCATATTTCTATGTATGCATGCGAACGTACTTGGTAAATTAGTAGTAAACTCTTACTGCCCATGACCGTACTAATGTGTGAGTATGTAAGCTGGAGTCTGTCGTTCCACCACTATCTGTTTACACTGTGTGTGCATGCATATGTACTACTGCTGCTGCTTCAAAAATCTAGTGCCATTTTGTAATTGTGAAATCCTTTTGTCTCCAGTTCCTGAATAAATTTTTCCCGCTTCATACGTGTTTGATATCCTCCTTCATTTGATTTAATTTCGCATGGATTTCCGATCTTTCCTTTGTAGATAATTTATGACTGCTTGAGACTCCATTTTGTAATTTGTCGTACGTCTTTCATCCATGTTTTGTAGAATGGAACGCCATGGTCTCACCTGAATAAAAATTAAGATAGAAATTGGAATTAGTTTTTCTAGTTTTATAAGCAGTGGTAGTGTTGCAACAATAAAAATACTTTCAGAGTGAGGCTTAAAACTTTTCAAATGACTTTCGTACATCGCTACACATTTACCCTTATAAGGAAGAAGATGAATAAAGTGGCCTCGTTTAGTAAGAAAAAGGGGTTACCGTTACCTCGAATATAGAGACAAACTCTTTCTTCAACATTTTAAATAAGTTTTATTCATACATCATTTCACAAATAAACAGCAAGGGACCATGAAAGAGTTATGTAGTTAAAAATACTGAAGAACGCTGAGTCGGCGGGCACACGTCCATCTGTCCATTTAGTTGGGTCTTGCATCCTCTTGTCTCACACGTGTTAAGTCTTTGTTTGGGCTGAGACAGGAACATCGGCCGTCTATTCAGCTTCACATAAAACCTCCCACTCATGAAAAGTGGTAAAAAAGGTATAAAAACAGTTTAGTGGAAGTGCCTCCCACGCATTTGATAATAGAAGAGGGTAAGCCCGCGTAAAAGAAAAAAGATCGTAGAACGTAGAACTGCTACACTGTTTTAATAGATTTTCTTTCTTTCAATAACTTTGATTTACTTCTAGATTCTTTCAAAATCTTTTAATTTTTTTTTTTGCATACATTTTATTATTTTTTTTTTAAGAATGCAGTGCCACACATGAAACTTGTGTGTGTGTGTGTGTGTGGAGAGGATTTACAGTCAGTTTCTATTTACTGGATTGCTCAAACTAGAAGTGGGATGAGAATCATCACATGTGTTCCATCAGATACCATAGATTTCCGGAGGTAGGGGTGGGGTGGGGGTAAACAAAGAAACAAGATAACAAAAGGAATTGACGTCAACATCACCCCCTTCCCCAATTGCAAGAGGTTTTATTTGTTTGCTTTCTTATTTTAGTTATAATTTATCTTAAAATTAAGAATAAATCATGAAAATAAAATTTATTATGACGGCTCACCCAAATAGCCTTCTCTCCTGGACACTGGTCACATCTAATAAGAATCCATGCAAGCATTTATTTATTAACAAAAACAGACTTTTATAGTTACAGATCGTTCTGATAACAAAACCTGGGATAACAAAATTTCAGTCAGTAAGTCAAAGGGACTTACTGACTGAAATTTTGTTATCTAAATATATATATATATATATATATAAAAAGTTAAATATGACCTGCCCTTTCTTACGATAAACTGCATAGATAAGGGATCATTCCTACCAATTTCAAGTTCGCAGGCAGAAAAATCCTAAAGTTGTTAATGGACACAAAACAGATTTTCACTCATTGTCTGAACACTAGAATTGCCAGATGCAGTGACAATGGGAGTATAGGCATATAATATAAAATACATAGTTTAATAAGTAATAATCACAAATATTATATAGCATTATTCGTACGTTTGAAAGAAGAAATCTCCAAAACAACTGCCAAAAATAAAGAAAAAAAGTGCACAACTACATGAATTGCTTCTGCACCCACCCTATTCTCCAGATCTGCCCCAAGTGACTACTGGCTGTTTACATGCATAAAAAGAATGCTCAAAGGAAAAGAGATTTAGCTCCAATGAAGAAGTGATATCAGAAAAAGAGTCGGATTTTGAGGCCAAAGACAAATCGTTTTACAAAAACGCATCAAATTGTTAGAAAAGCGTTGGAATCAATGTATCACCTTAGAAGGAGACTATGTTGATGAATAAAGTCGAATTTTGCCTAAAAGTTGGTTTATTCGTTAGGCCCGGGACTTATTGATGTATACTATATATATATATATATATATATATTAGAAGAATACTCTTCTCAAAACGGGTAAAATTAATTTCCTGAACTGAACAGCTTACACCACTTTTACATCCCCTTACAAGATTAAAATCAAGATAAAATGATACTAAACCTTATTTCTAGAATCCTTAATTCTAATTTTGATCAAAATCTAATATATGATTTTGATTCTAGAAAATGTATAAAATTTAAAGCTTAAGCTTAATGAGTCTTAAGAAGAAATTGAAATTCAGGGAATCTTGTGTGATTGGTGTTTAATGACTAAATATCAGATTTGCATTGACTTTGATCGATAAATTTTTCAATACGAGTTAATTCACATATTTTGCCCCCTTCCCTAAAACCCCTTTAAAATAATCTAAAAATATTGACATATTGACATTTAGGAAATATTTATTAATGTCTAGTACCTTTTGATATCTGAATTTTCATGAAGGGCTTCCAACTCCTCTTTGCATAAAACTAAATATAGCCCACATTTTGACCCCTTACGCCTGGCTGCTTTGTTCCAAGATTCATAATGATCAGTTATTTAGTTGACTGAATTCTGTATATATGAACATACATAAAAAGCAATACCGATTGAAAAGAAAGTAGAACTTAGATATGTATTGTTAATGAACATCAGTAATCATCTTAAAACTTCAACGTAATTTGGGTAAATACTGCTAGTTTTCTTAATTTGTGATAGCAAGATTTTCGGACATCAGTATCATACATCACTTCCTTAGTTTTCTCACAACAATGAGTTGTAGATAAGCTGGTCAGCATTTGGACCTTTCCTCTTTTGGGTGAACCTTTTTTTTTCTTCTTCTATTGAAACTCCTAGAATTTTTGCAACATTTACCGATTGATCACTGTATTTTGGTTTTGTGGTATTGCAAAATAACATTTTTGTCAGTGCTGCGTCAATATTAATATGGTTAGTGTTAGACGGACGCATTTCTACCTAGGAAAATAAAATTGAGATATTAAAGGGAGATAGATAACTTGTCAGAGTTGTTTCCCTTGCGTTCAATTGCAGAGTTACTTCCCTTGCAGCTTCCAACAGAGACGGACAGTCGTATCAAACTCAAACATAAATGTTCAAATTAATTAGTAATCTTTCAAGTGTAAAAAGTAAATAAATAATTAATTCTTGACCATACTAATTTTTCTCATTCAAATTCTTTCTCATGTATTTGTTTATTAACTAACATTCACATATTTAAATTTACAACCACCCAGATCATTTCAGTTAGGATTTTAGGAACTCTTCATTAGGTCAAAAAATATTATTATTATTATTATTATGTTTTACAGAGAATAAAGTTTAATCACAACCATTTGTGTTATTACTAATACTAACATCGCTTATGTTAATATTGTTAATATTGGTGCTAGCTTCTCCTTAGTGTTATTACAAATATTAACATCACTTATGTTAATATTGGCCTTAGCTCCGTATGGTTTCAAGTTGGACGTTCTAATCTAAATTTAGAAAGGTATTATCGTATTGCAGCTAAATACAACCACCTGCCAAATACTTTTTTTAGGCGATTACGTGTGAACACTGTGAAAAACAAAAAATAAAATAAAAACACGATAAAGTTTAGAATGGGGATCATTTTTTAAAAATGATCCCCCACTTTCCGACATAGAACATGTAACTGTTTTAGTTAAATCTTACATATGAAGTGAACCGAGACTCGATCTGAATGAATGCTAAAAAGCAAATGGTGTGAATTGCTACTCTCTTTGCGTCGTTTGGATATGTTTTTCTTTTCAGGCGCCAAAACAAAGGATTTTTCACAGAAGCATTTTAGCCCAGTATAGTCCAGCCAATGAGAAACTAGCACTTCGATAAGCAACGCAAACTTCGTAACCCCTATAAAAGAACGTCTAGAGTTTGCATCTTCTTCTTTTCACCCAGACAGACCACGAAAAAACACATGAGAAGTATGCTTCATTATAACCCCCACTCCGTCCGGCCCTTTGAGCCAGGGAGACAAAACAAAAGAACACTTCAGAAGTACGTACAAACTTGCCTTGCCTCGTGCACATACCCACACTTACACAGTAACAGAATAAGGTAACACACCTACACACACAGATCACATTGCCACATACACACTATGACTCAAGCACTAATAGACATTCACATGTTTAGCCCCCTCGTGTTTGCCTAATAACAAAGAACACGAGTTTGAATGAACTTTACAGATAACATTTCTTCATTAAAACGAACTGTTATATTCCTTGTAAAATTTGTCTTTTTATTAATTGTTTGTTATTAATGTTTCCTTTTATTTTTAATTCACTAAATGCTATTCCTGTTTGTAGTCTTTTCCTTCCTTCGTTGATTCACAAAACGCCATACATGTAGAGCGATCACTTGCTCGCTGGTGACCCTAGTATTTCTCCTCTAATCTATCTTTCCTTAAGTTTTTATTCACCGAAACCCCATTCATACATGTTAGCACTTCCATCGTGGGGCCCTAAGTTTAACCATGTTGTTGTGTTTGTTTTTTTTTGGTAGGAGCGGTGACGTTGCTACCAAAACTTAGGGTTAAAGAAGGGCTATTTTCAGAGGGGGGGATGTTAATGGTAGAGGGAGAGAGAAAGAGATTGTTCTGCACCAAGTTTTTCAGAGACAGAAAATAAAACACAATATAAAATTTTTTTTTTTTAATTCCGGTAATATGTTCTTAAAACTATCCGGTTAGACAATAGCCCGTAAAATGGACGATCATTTTACGTTAAATTTATATGCGAACCTGACCCCCCACTCTAAATACGAAAATTTTTTGCTCCACATTTTTGTGGTGTTTCACACGAAATCCCCCTCAAAATAAGTAGGATCTCATTTTAGGGAGAGTAGCTGAGAGTCCTCATATACAAGTTTAGCTTTAAAAAATATTAAATCCGACAGAATATTTGAAACGTCCCACGAAAAAAGGGTCGGAATTTGCTACATTGAACCAACGATTTCTTTTTTTTTAATTTCCGATTTTATAATTAAAAACAACTGTATTAAGGGAGGTAATTCTAAAGGCAAACATAGTTACTTCCCTTGTACCGAACTATTTTACATCAAATTCAAACAGGTTAATTTCAAAGAATTTTTGCTTTTAATTTTGTTGTGATGTAGTTTCGCTTACAGATACAAAATCTCCACTACAATAAGCGAAACTACGCTACACTTCTAAAGAAATTATGAAGAATTTAGAATTATTGTCTTATTATTGTCCAAATATATACTAGAAGATGAACACGGTTTAAAATACACTGAAAAATTCAATTTAAACTTATACATGTCTCATATTTATTTTAATACGACAATAACTACATAATAAATTTAATTCCTTAAATTATTGTATGAATATAAAATGTTTAGATTTTAAATTAATGTCACTTTTTCACTTAGAAAAGTTTCTTTTGTATATATAATCTAAAAAAATGTCTAGGAAATGTTTTACGTTGATATTTATATGGAATACTTATTCCAGGACACGTTGATGATGCTGGACACTTTAATAAGTTCAGACTCCAAGATACTTCAATACAACTTACACTGAATTTTTGGCTTGATAAGAGCGTTAATTTTGTTATTTTACGGCCCATTAGTTTTCAATATCAACATAATCTTGTAATTTAACTACTCCTTAAAAGCTAAAACTATTGTAAATATATATATGTAAATATATATATGTAAATATATATATATATATATATTAACATAGTTCACCCCAAACAAGTCAAGTTGCTACTGTAGATGAAAGCAGCTACTGAGAATTAGGGTGAAAGTTTTGGGTGTCATCCTAAATTGGGAGCGGTGCAGTGAGATGCCTGTTCACATTAGTTTGAAATTTCTGCATGTCGGTACAGTTGGTAGAGCAGGGAGGGAGTTCCAAAGGCCAGCAGCTCGCGGAAAGAAGCTATTGGAGTAGAAGGCTCTCTGGCCTCTGGTAACCTCCACGGTAAATGGATGGGATTTAGCTGATTGTCAGGTTGGTTGAGTGTATTTACGTCAAGGAGGCACCAGAGCAGCAAGTTCATCGGAGCACATTCTATTGAAGTACTCGTAAAACAAGCACAAGGATGCAACATTGCGGCGATAGGACAAGGGCTGGAGCTTGGTGGATAGTGAGGGACCTATTAGATTAGCGACTCTTTTCTGGACCTTGTCTAAGAGTGAGACACTAGTGGATGGTGCACCAGCCCAAATGTGATAACAATACTCCATGCATAGGCAGATGGTGGCTTTGTAGAGATATAGGATACTGTCAGATGTGAGAAGTTTTCTAGTATGGTAGAGAGAGCCCACTTTCTTTGCAGCAGCCTTGCAATGTCTTCTATCTATCTGTTATATATATATATATATATATATATATATATAACTAGCTGTATTTGTCCAGCGTTACCTGGGTAGAGAAAAATAATTACAAATCTGGTAATGCTTAGAATTTTTTTTCATTTTTTTTAAAAACAGGATTTTCACAAGTTCGTTTTAACTTCTCCGCATTTATTTTTATCTAAATAAATACTCTATTAATAATAAAACAATAATTTAATGTCTATTTATCAGTTACATATAGGCTAGAAACACAAAGATCTGATAATTTTATAAATATAGGGATGATAAAACGTTTCTTGCAAAGTCGCTTTCAACAATAGAGAGAAACGAATAAAACTCGCAGATTCAATTTTACTTATTTAAGAATGTAAAATTACTAATTTCTTATTATATAGTTTTTTGGGGAAACTACCCTATTTGTGATATCAATTAATATTCCATTAATAATAAATAACAGAAATAATTCAATGTGCGATTATCAAAGTTGCGTTCGTATTTTGAAACTTTTACGCACGTTATTAGATTGATTCCTTATGAAAAGTTAATCTGATTTAATAACTTATACACTATTTCGTGTGGCCATATTTATTTCTATAGAGAAATTACTGTGAAGTAATAAAACTATTCCATGGCAGATTGTGTTCATATTGCATTATGTCAATCAAAAACTGACAACGACAGTTTTATTAATGTCTTTCTATTATGTTTTTATACATGGGAGTATCAAATTCACTGCTTGGGCCTGTGGAGATTTTACATTAAAAAAAAGCTATTAATTTTATCTATTTTAATACTTTTAATTAAATGTGCCCAAATAATATTTTCCCCACTCTCATATATATCAACACGTATGAATCCCTCTTCTCTCCCCCACGTATATATGCATCCCACCCTCTGTAGGCAGGTGGCCACTGCTGCTGGACACCGGCAGATGATACGGAATTATTAATATATAGATTAAGCGTAGCCATTACATGTGTATTAAAATATAGATTATGTTTTTTTTATCATTAAACATTAATTTATATTTTCTAAATTCTTAATCAAATACAATATCAACTTCTCATTATGCATTCTCCGTGAATACAATTAAACATTTAATGACCATTTTGGAAACACTTACCTTTGCTGTCTTTACATTCACAAAATCTTTGATCCTTTGTCGATTATTTTGCCGTTATTTGTCGCCAAAAGCTGGAACAACTGCATCAAGAAACGCCTAGACTCAGTTGTGTTCTCATTCCTTGCAAATTCACTAATTAGTCATCACTTATCAAGGCCAAAAGCCATTCGAGGATGAAGGTTAATGCGATGTAGAGATTGTCAGCTGAATGATGATGAATATTACGAGAAGATTGAAAATAATCAAGAAATTAATAAAATGTTATGACTTAGGAGGCCGGTTTATGACATTGACATTAGACTTGAAGATGACTATGTTGTAGCCCTCGGGGAAGCAATCTTGTAGCAACATCTTCCACAGATGAGAAGTTCTTGGAAAGAGTGTGGTAATTACATCTGATGTACGACACTCTCAGGAGGAAAGGAAAGTTCTTTGCAGTTGTGGTAGGCGGATGAGTTTTTGCTGTGAAAGTTTTACAAAGAGGAACCAAAGATCGAATCTCAGTCGAACATCTTCCATGGTAATAACGACAGAGTAGAGAAGACTAGCAACGTCACTTCTTTGAGAAAGAGGGCTAGGAAGTCGATTTTTAATTCTGTCATGGCAAGAAATAGTTCTCTGAGTGGCACATTCCCAGATGTGGCAACAGTATCCATCTTAAGACGTATTTGATGCCTGTATATATTTTTTTTATTTATATTGTTTATTTTGAAATTAAACTTTTATCTGGTTGGAGACAGTTGGGATTTACCAGATTTAGGTTGATAAAAGACGATGTGAATTAAGAAGGTTTAAATCAGGAAGAAAGTCAGAATGACGAACTTACTTGGAAGAGTTAGTAGGTCTGTTCAAATACGATTGAAATATAAATGTTACACAATAAAAGGGTGACCATTCTTCCTTTAAATAAATAATGTCTCCACAACTAAATAGATGTTAATATTTATTAACGGGAACACGGGAACAAAAAAGAGATGGTGCTGGCTCATGTCGGTTAAATAATGTAATATCCTGGAGTTTGGCATCTCGTGTGCCTTTGGCTCAAGCAGAACAAGATCAGGATAAGTGTGTGTCTTGACGTCAAGTAGAATTACCGGGAACTGACTTGACGTTATTCGACGCCAAAGACGATATATATGCTGACGCGTATGAATTTTGCTACACATTGATTACGCATGCACAAAGCCGAACCACCATCTCAGTTAAAGCTAACGCACATCAATACGAAATAGTTCGTTCATGCAACTGCTACAAACCCTTTATTTCACTGATGAAGTTTGTACAGTAAAATATAAATATATATTTTTCATCTTTATTATTTCATATTTTTATCTGTAACTAGAAGCGGCATCCGGCGTTTTCCGGGAATGAAAATATTCCTTTTATTAAAAAACCAAAACAAAGTGAAACGTAATAAAGAAATTTGTACTTTTAAATTGTTAAAAGTGCAAAAGTTAAAAACATGTTTTACTCCAGTAGATTTTTTCACAAATTCCCGAAAATCAAGCGCTACGATTGAATAATATTTACCATCATTGGATTCCTCTTAAAATCTTAACCTAGAAAAGGGTTTAATTTTGTTACAGAGATTTGTTATAAATGAACTAAAATGTTGCCGTTGCTGTTTATGGATGTCCGACGTGAATGAATACTCCCACAATATCATTGTAAAACTCCCTAATGCAAAACTAATAATTGGATTATTCATAAAACTTCAGCGAGAAAAGTTGTTTGATCTTGTTATAGTGCTTTATTTTCAATTGCATCACCGGACTGACAGACAGAGATAGTATATCATTATTAGGGCTATGTATGTTTTTAAAATAACGTTTGGTTCTCTTGAAATAATATTTCTTATACTATAAGATACAAGAGCACTCAATGCAAGCGTCCAGCAAAATAACATTTACGTCGATCTGTCAGTTTTAAATTTGAAAAGGCTTTTTCGTCACTAAACACACGGCTTAACTGGATGCATCCTAAGAATTGATCCATTCTTGTTTTTGCTCGTAAAATACTTTTCTCTAAATATAATCAGACTTGAAGGTATTTCCATAAAAAGAAAAGCATAAATATAAGGAAAGATAACTCTTTCAAAGAACTTGCTTATCTCCATTAGAACGAACAATACGAAACTATTTCAAAGAAGCCAATCGAGATTCACTGATTGGTCTGTTGAAGACTGAATTATCTTCCTAAAGAAGGAATTACTGCTCCAACAACTTCCCGCCAAATCTAGGATAAATGTGATTAGTCTCCTAGATTGATCAGAAAGCTTTTAAAGACCGACTTTGGAAGCAGTCATCTTGGGGATAAAATCACGATTGATTATTTGTTTGTTATGCATCTTCAGGCAGATCTCCCTTTTAATTAGCTTTTCAATTCAACTCTGTTGTGACCCATCCGCCTCACAGGGTTTGCTCTCTGCATGAAGAAAGAAATGTAAATGTGTATGGCTGCTACAGGGTCACCTCAACAAAAGTTGACACTCTTCGCCTTTAATATTAGCAAGACTACACTGCGTTGCCATGGGCAAAAGTGTAACATACTTCAATCTTTCTCTCTTCCCCTCCCTCTCCCCACTCCCTCTTTCTTCTCTGCCAAGCCTATTCCTCTCCCTGGACATAGACTTTTTATAGATTACTCGAGTCGGCATAAAGGAAATAACTCCTTGAAAAAAAACCCAGAATTACTTCCCTTTAGTTAGTACATGAAAATGACTGGGAAACAGACACCTCCTGACGAAATCGGCGGCAGTTTAGGGTAAGAAAAATGGATATTTAAATTTGCTTTACAGATACACATCAATAAAGCACACAAAGTGGTGTAGGTGGAAACATTGGCAGTAATCAGGATGCAGACTGAAGAGCATGCAGTGTACTCTGCCCAGTTCCATCCAAGTTAATTGGAAAATCTTCAGAGATTTTTCAAATTCATACAGCAAGTAAACTGTTAAGTGGTTGGTGTTTGTAGCGTTGACTTCTTCATTTTGCACGAGTTTTCCAATACTGATAGGATCAACTTTATACAGCATTGTGGTCAGTGCAAGCTGCTTCTTAGTGTTGGTAGAGGAAGTGACTAGCAACTGCTGAATCCATTTCTAAACATGTTATGTTCTTATGAACTATTGGACCCTGAACTGCTGGTCCTAACAAAATATGCTCCTCAAGTTTAAACAAGCAGATTAAAAAATAAACTCTTAGTATTTTTACTTAATATGTTGCGGCCACATTGGGTCACCCTGCCTGATCTTGTGCAGCATTCACTCTGGTCAGGTTGAACCAGCTTCCTTCAAAGGAGGAAGTTTCTAGGGAATATTAAATTCACAAGCAGTCTTCAGTCGTATGTATATCCAAGTCAAGAGAGATGACATTAGTTTTTGCAGGGAGGTGTCACTGTCCTCCCACATACAGCGTCTGGTATTTCCAAATGGTCACCCATCTGCTACTGACTAGGCTCAACGTTGCTTAATTTCAGAAAATTTACATGAAAACCAATGGGGTTTAAGTTCAAAGAGGAACCTAATGTCAACATTAAAATTAATCTCTGAGGTCCGACTTATTAGATATGGTAATAAGAACAAGCAAAAGAACTGAAAAAATCATTTGTGCAAAAATCCGAAACAAAATAATATACCATTAATTTCTTTAGGAATGAAACAATTCTTTTTGTATTTTATTGTAATGATTGTGGCGTCTGCATTATTTTAACTAAATGTTTGGGCATATTCGGCAACATGGCAATGCCAGATCAATCAGCCACACATTAATTGTTGCCTGATTCAACAAATAAACCGGTTGATGATGATGATAATTTAGTTCATTAATGTATTAGTTAACTAAATAATAATTAATTATTTAGTTAATTAGTTCAACATATTTATTAGCCTATAATTTCCCAACCGAACTCCAGTTGTATCTAATACTATTAAACCAGCAGTGACAATGGACGTATGGGCATAGAATATAAAATATAGATTTAAATAAATGATGTAAAAACAGAATAATAATAATAAAAAACTGAATAAGACCAATGAAAACAATAGTGCAAAAAAGAACAAAAAAGATAGGACATTTAGAGTATACGTATTATGGTATTGTCACTGCTGGTTTTGTATTATTAAATTGGGATAGTATTCCAGAGAGATGGATAAATGTACAAGATCATATATATTATTACCGAAAATGTTCTTTCGTGGATGCTAAAACAGAATCTAATTCAATGGGGAGACTGCACAGAACTTACAACAGGCAACTAACAAAGGGCTCACAATGTACCTATGAAGACCTACCTGGTGTGATAGAGGATAGAGCGAGAGTCAACAAGATCAATGACACTAGCACGACTGGATGATGATGATGATGATGACTGGAAAAAAAATCTGACTCATAAATAAATACTTGTCAGGTGTAGTTTATAATTTGCACATAGCATAGTTATTTTGCAGAAATTTATTTGCTGTTTTATGCTTCCAAGCACCTCTATAAGAGGTTGGGTTCATCCGTTGACTGTCACAGAAATTTGAAATCGTATCGCAATTCGTCGATCTCACTATCATCATATTCGGTTTAACGTCTGTTTTATAGGCTGGCATGTGTCGAACAGCTTTAAGAAATTTATTTCAAACTAACCTTTCTCTAAAATCCATCCTTATCACTTCTTTTCCCCTGTTATCTCACATCTAAGCCAAGAACTCTCATTCATTTTTTCAATGTGACTATATCAACAAAGTCTCCTGTTCTGCACACATCTCCCTTATACTGTCCAGATTAAATCTTCCTCTGAGATCATTCACATCTAAGCCTGTCTTTAGCACTCACATTACACATTCATTGTATCATTCCATGTCATTTCTCTCCATGCAATGCATTTCCCCAACCTTCAATAGCCAGGTTTATACATGTTCACACTGACTACACATGCATGATGGAACCTCTTCCCCTGGTTGACTGCGGTAATGCTCTGCTGGTTAGTAATGGAAGAAGTGGTCAGATTGATTTAATACATCTTTCAAACATCTGTTCCGGTTTATGGTTTCTCGGTTCAGATGCAATCAAAGCATCAGAAAAACAAAGTTCAAGTTCAAACAAACATCGGTGTAAAAAACAGAACAATAAACAAGCCTCATCTTATTCATATGGTTTTTTAAAACCCAATTCTAAATGTATTTTTATCACATGATAATTTATACTCTGATAGCCCTATTTTATACAATGTATGAAAAACAAAGTTGCAATATATTCATTCACACACACACATCTCTATAATAATATGTTTCCTGTTTGTACATAGGTTATCACTTTTCACCTGTTCTTTTAAAGATGGGATTACCCGTTTTTCAAAGATGCAATGCAAAAAAAGTATTTAAAAAAATTTCGTCTGATGTTGCTGTTGAATCAAATGTGAAACTCAAACACTTTCTCATCCTTTGGGCTAGAATCAATTTGTTCTGTCCAAAGATGGTACAATAATATTGTGGGGTCTGTATTCGCGTTGGAGGTCCATAGAATGGAAATATGTCACAAACTCCTACAAAGGTTTTGGAGATAGACTCCCATAACCAGAAATATTCTGAAACTACATTGACCAGAGTATTTAGATAAGTATGTTTCATTTTGACCGAATGTGGTACAATAATAGTATTGGATCAGCGTTCGCACTTGATGTCCATAGCCCGCACAGCAACAATCTACAACAAATGCAGGATACAACTGTACAATTTCCACACGTCCCGTTACAAATATTTGTATAATTTCAGTCCTGGGACCAGAAAGGAGTATTACTCTCACCTTTAGGATATAATAGATTGATAATTAAGACTTGCAAAGAAAAAAAGAATATTTCTATAGTTTACTTAATATTCTATTGAATTCCTGTACAACAAGGCTGATCAGGAACTGTTCTTACAAAATTGGCCAACTTTAATTTAACTAAATTCAAAGTGCATCGCTTAGAAGATTTTTGCCAAATACAACTTACCCGAAGAAGCTGTCCTGAGCCTTCATCATGGTCTCCAGCAGCACGTGGAGCATGTGACCTTTAACAGACACCAGTTTGATCCTGGCAATCAGTTCTTCTTTGCTGTTTCACGTGGTGTCTTTCACAGCTGCACTCCACACATAATAGTCCATGGGGTTGCAACCAGGCGTGTTGGGAGATCAAATGTTTTGAGTGTTGAACTTGTAGAAGTTATCAGACAGTCACTTCTGGTTTTTTTTTGGAAGTGTGACATGGAACTAAGTCCTGCTGCCACACATATAGCCTTCGAGCAGCTACTAAGTGCTTGACAACAGTGGACAGCAACTCAATATACACCTGAATTGAGTTAGTCCTTTGTCGTAGATGTGGAGCGACATGAAATGGCTTTCACTGGAACACACCTAAAGACCATCACAGTTTGAGGGAACTTGAACTTTGTGTGAACTGTAGGCTAGTCACCTGTTGTTCTGCGAGTTATGCAACTCGTCCTCGCAGAAGTTCTTCTCGTCCGAGAAGAATCAGGACATTCCCAGCTCGACTGGGTGTTTGACCATGTTGAGGAGCTTCTTGACTTTCCTAAAGCGGTTCTCTTGGCCTTTGGAGGTGAGTTCTCGGCCTTTTGGCTAAGATCAAAGTGTAGTATCTGTTCCGATGGATAATGCACCCCATACTGGTATTGTCTTGTCCTTCTGGGCTTGACTTACGCCGGTCAATGGGTCTGTCCTGTGCAGTTCTAGGAGGTCCACCCTCCCAGGCTTTGCCTCCCCTCTTTGGGGAGGAGTGAGTTTATTGCTTACTGTCTGAGGCGCCCCTACCGGGGAATGCCGACGGGGCTGCCCAGGCAATTTTTAAATGGCCAGAGTGCTCAACTCTCGGGCGCTGGCTTTTCAAACCCCACTTTCCCGACCCAACCTTGGGTCACATCTTACTTGTGGGAGTAGGATAAAACTGGCCTTGTGCCTAACTCCTGGAGAGGAGTAAATCAATACTCTTGTATGAGGAATAGCAAAGATTATCGTTCAGCGCTTTCTTCTTTGACGCCCATCTCTCTTGCCACACTTTTTTTTGCGGCTTCTTGAAAAATTTTATTGTGCGAACAGTGAGAACGCTTGCTATGATCCTTTCTGCTAGCCATGGATTCCAAATCTCCGTTGCATTTCTTCAGCTCATATTCGACAGTTTTCAAGGAAAACCGAGCTAAAATTTCCGAATTTGATTCTGGCACAAATCATCATGATGCAAGACTCTCTCTCTTTCAATATTCCGGTGTTTTCCAGTCGTCCATCATCTCCAGTTCTCAAACTCACTAATAGTACACAGAAAGTTATCCGTTGCACTTTACAGCTATTAAATACTTTAAATAGTTTTGAAATGAAAGAATATCAAAAAATTATCAAATTTATCTTGAACACACTGTATAGTGAAGTTAGACAGCATTTCTTCTCCCATTCATATTTCCTTAAATAAGATACATTCTCTTTATTAAATGTGTTGATAATTATTTCAAAATTTTTTTAAAACTTACACAAATGAACTGAATGTATTCCAACTTCAATTGCTTTTCTTACAGTGCTAAATATCAAAATGTAGAGCTCTCACTATACAAACCTGACTTTCAAAACTGTCGTAAATTATTTGTTTTTGTAATTCTCCACAAAGAACTCCCAGTTCCCACCTGGACTAATGACAGTGGATAGGTTGGTTGGTTATTTTATGGCATATCAACACTTTTAAGATTATTTAATATTGAATTTAGTCATTTTGGTCAAAGTTTTTAATATCTTCAAATATTTATTGAAGTAAATGTCAATGTACCTCGTTTACTGCAGTCATTTTCAAATATTAACTTGTATTCATATACTTTGATGATGTTTCTATTATTTCATTTGTCAGATCTTTTAGATTTTTACACTTAGACTAAATGCTTTTAGGAAGGATAATATAACATTGAATTCAGTTTTTTTTTTTCAAACAATTATTTAATATTGCTTGTGCTTTTAAATCTGTCGTTTGCAGGGGATAGATCAATGCATTCGGTGCGAACATGTTTGATAATATGCATGTGATTGGACATGCATAACACTTAAAACATACAATAACAACTTGTGTAAGTATAAAAGTGTATAAGTTGTGTAACTTATGCAAATTCTTTGGTTAGTAATACTTCAACGATTCAGGTGAGATAAGTATGCCCAATTTCAACAGTGGTGGATGAGGGGAAAGGAGTCTATTTTATGAAGGTTTTAAAGAAGGTTAATAGAAATTAATAGAAATACAAAGTTAAAAGTTTAAAAAATATTAAAACTGAATAGTAAAAATCTCACCAATTTGTTATTTCATCTTTGAGAATGATTGACAGCATGGCCGGCCACCAAATCAGACGAACACAAGGAATGACCAATTCGTGTTAAGCTGAAACTAGATACTATTATCTGCCACTTTCTACTCTACCTCTACAAGCATTAAAATAAAAAATCAGACTTTTTATTTATTTACAGAAGAACGTAAAACTATAATTTTGTAAATTTATCTAGCTCTCCTGACCACCAGCCCAGTCTAATTATACTAAAACAGCAATAACAATAAGATATATATATATATATATATATATATATATATATATATATATATACACTCTCAGTATCCTAGTTTTTTGTTGTTTGTTTTTTTTAGTTTTCCTTTTCATTCCTTCTTCTGCTGGTTTTCTTCATACTCGGTTTCTTTTGTTTTTCTATCTAACATATTTACTATCTTAGAGTCACTTAAATGTCTAAAATTTAAGCTTAAGGTGTCTTAAGAAATTGAAATTTATGGAATCTTGCTTAACTTATATGTAATGATGATAGATCAAATTCAATGCAAATCTGAAATATTTGAATTTTCAAATAGAAGGTTGTTTCCATAAAATCTCTTTAGATTACTTCAAAGAAACTGAAATTTGGGGAATATTTATTAATAGATGTTTAATGCCTATTGTTAAAATTTCACATATCTAAATTTTCACAAAGGGCTTCCACTTCATTTTTACAAAACTAAATTAAACTAAATATAGCTCACATTACCCACCCTTACGCCTGGCAGCTGGATTCTAAAATTCATAATAATCAGTTAATTAGTTTAGAAGTAAATTCTGTACATACAAATATATAAACATACCTAACTATCTAGATAGAGATTGCCAGTGCTGATGGAGTACTATTAGTGTTCAAGAGAAGTGGAAAAAAGGTCATAAAAGTCTGATATATCAATACTAGTAGAGAAAGTTTAATTTCTTTTGATTTGCACACAATGCATGGGCATGCACACAATGCATGGGCATGCACACAATGCATGGGTATGCACACAAACACATTGAAAACTGAGATTCTCTCCTGGCTCTCTCCAGAGGCTTGGAGACAGATCTCTCTGAATGGCGCTATTTTGAAGGACATGGAGTCATCCATGTAAACATTAAAGTCTCTTTCTCAACGATTCCGATGGACTATCATGTCACACATGACACAAGCAAACCTGAAAAGAAGTTCAATCAAACCAAAATAGCAACTAGGTTACCCATGCAAATAATAACATTCACTTGCCTCCCCATTAGTACAGACAGGTAAGTTTAAAAAAACTAAATGTCTTATTTGTTTTGTTTGTGATGTTGTAACATTTAGTTAGCATTAAAATGTTTATAAGTGCAATCGACCCCTTGACCTTTTGACTAAGAATAAAGAGTGCTTATTTTTATTGACACTCAGGTAAAATATAGCAGTTCAAAAATTACGGAAAATAAGCGAGTAGAATTTTAACAAAAAATAAAATTAATTTACTATTTGGAGTCCACGAACTCCGAACGACAAGCCAGTATGTAGTCTTTACTTTAGAAGAAAGAAAATAATCTTCTAACACCAATGTCGTTCGGAGTTCGTGGACTCCGAAAAGTTAATTAATTTCATTTTTTGTTAAAATTCTACTCGCTTATTTTCCATAATTTTTGGTGTACACTAATATTTTTCACTGATAAGTATATTCAGAAGTTTTATTTTGAACTGCTGTATTATACTTGATCGTCAATAAAAATAAGCACTGAACAAAATGTAGTATCTGTTCTGATACTAAACGCCTTTTTTGTTCCGTCAGAAATCCTTGTAGACTGAGGCAATTTATATTTTTGTCCCAATCCAGAGTGTCCCTTTTCGGGGAGCTGGATTTTCCCCACATTAAAAACCGACCATGTGTCTAACTCTGCCCTTGTGGGTAGGCAACTAAATAGGGAGCCCTAGATCAGTTGTGAGATCAGATAGTGGTTTGGGCAATTTAGTCACATGAGATAAGATTAAATTGCAAGTCAACGTTACTTTCGACGTAAATTATTTTCAATAAAAATGAAATTATCTAAGTTGGAAATTAGTTCAAAACAAATTTTTAATAAATTCATAATTCATGAGGTGTATGTTGTTAAAATAAAAGTTGATACTATCAAATTTTTAAATAAAATTGTCTTAATTTTATGAAAATGAGTCAGTTCAGGATTTTGAAAAATATTATATCGGCTATAAAGTTTCCATTTTACGATTAACATAACTGAACCAATCTCGTTTTTTTTTTATCTTTCTTTAAAATATGTTATTTACTTTTTTTAAAACATCAAAAATTTTTAATTTATTACAAAATAAGTTGTTTTGCCCTAATTGCCAACTTAAATAAGTTCATTTTCTTGAAGATAATTTACGAAATCTGAAGTAATCTTCAGATTTCTGTAATTCGTTTCCAGTCCTCCTTTTGAGGATTGCTTTGCTTCAGTTATCAGGAATAACCTTGTGCGCCGACACTGCATTGAGGACACGATGCTCTCATGTAGCAAGGTCTTTTATACTTATGCTGGAATCTTATCCTCGGCGAGAACCTTGTTATGCAGAACCTGTGCGCTATCCCCAATTTTCAACTACACTATCAAATAAATACACATCCTTGATCACACTCTCCAGGATTATCAGTGGAGCAGGAGGTGAGTGTGTCAGACATGGCTGACGACATCGCATTGCTTGGAATGGAATGCAGATTGCACTGGAGGGGTTGCATGAGGCTGGGATTCACATGACTACATGCATCAACACATCAAAAAATAGGGTTCTCTTTTCCTTGGTCTTTCCAGAGATTTGGAGACTGTTGTCTCTGAATGGTGCTATTTCGAAGGATGTGGAGTCATTCGTGTACCTTGGGTCTAATGTTGTTGTCCAAAAAGGGCGTGGCAGAGATCGATCATCGAGTTGGGGCTGCTAAATCTGTCTTTGTGCGCCTCCAACAGTCATTGTGGAGTTGTCAGGAGATCTCAATATCAACAAAGAAGCGTGTCTACCAATGTATCGTCCGGTCGATCGGCAGAGATTGAACTTTTTCACAACGACTGTCTCTGCCTGGGTGGCGCAAATGTATCCGTGAACAGCTGAGGACTTGGCAACAACCATCAAAGAGGACTCGGTTGAGTTCTCATGCCCACAGGTGGTTGACCTTTGATGGTGGAATTGCAATTGGTTAGTCGTCTCGTGCAACAATCGTCAAGATCACTGTGCATGGGTCACCATTGTCTGATATGTGATGCAGGCCAGAGAAGGAAGCCAGCTCAACCCAATTTGAGTGAATGCTGTTGCAACGACAGACATACTATGGCAATGGGGTCTGTTTACTATACAACTAAGCTGATTTACCTATTGTAAACAGTTCATTGAATACAAGCTGTTTTACTGTATTTACATGTTTTGGATGCTTGTCGTGATCTTGGTTGTGCTCATGTTCACAATACTTCAGCTTCTTTTGAACTTTCTGGACTTCTTTAGTTGCCAGAATTGAGTATGACAAATGTCTCCTGAAGAAGCCGAAGAGTACAAGGGCAAAAACGTTGTGAACATTATAATAACCAATACAAGAACAATCCAAAACATGTAAACGACAAAAAATAATTCATCTCTTAAAAAAGTCATCAGATACAAGCTATTTTATCCCTGTCTGAGATGTCATGTCTTTTCCAATGTTATTAGTGAATCAATGTTAGAGGATTTGAAATTCACTTGTATTCCCATAATCTGTGTTATCCATTAGGTGACTATGAAAAAAACATTCAATTGTTTTTTTAAATGTGTAAGTGTAAGAAAAAAGAAAAAGAAAAAGGCATTGAATTGGTTGCAATAATTTCTTTTCATTTTTATTCAGATCTGATAAATGAAAGAAGAGAGGGAGAAAAAACTGTCCATTTTTGTTATTTTTTATTATCGTTTTTCCCTCCCGTCTCAAATATTTTATACTCCTGTTGGTAATAAACATAACAAATAATTATTCTGTTCCATTTCTTTATTTTTTTGTTTATATCTTCTTTCAAATAGTTAATTCAAGTTTGTTTTTCTTTTCTTTTAAATTTAATTTTTTTTCCCATTTTTTTTCCGTAAAAACAAGGATAGAGATATTCTTCTAAAATCATGTACATTATATTACAGATGTGGTAAAAAAAATGTTTTTTTTTTCTTCTCTGCGATGGAGACCTAAGAGAGAGGTGTTACCTCTCGGGCACTCCACTAGACTGGGTTGGGTGGGAAGGAGATTAAGGGAATGATCGAAGAGGGAAGGAAAAGGAAGGAGGGGGCGTTGTAGAGTAGCAGTAGACATAGGTGTACATCAAATCTAGAGGCAAGAGAGAGAGCGAGCAAGAGAAAACACACACACAAACTCTCGAATGGTGAAAGAAAAAGGACTTGGTTTTGACTCCTGATGAAGTCGATTGTTTTTCGTAATCATTTTTTTATTCTAAATAAAAAATTAAATTAAAAAAAATAAATTAAAATTATTTTACTCAAGAAGCACAAATTAACCACCATTTTTTTTTTTTTATATATATAAATTTGTTTTAATCATTAGAAATTATCTGAAATTCAAGGCTGTTGGAACTAAGAAAAGTCAAAGTTTTTTTCTTTTTTTTTCTCTGGTTGATTAGTTCTGCTACTCTCGTAAAGTGGACTGATGAAGCGTGACTATTGCATTGGTATTGATGTAGTAGTGAGACTGCAGTTCTCTGAGAAACTTGTCGTGACATAAGGGTTAGTAGAGTAGTTGAAGAAAAAAAAAACTCAATGAATAGCCAGTTACGGTAAAAAAAATCTTGATGAAAAGATGTGACCAGCTATTGGTAAAATAAAAGAACACCCTAATGATATATCAAGGTAAATAAGTCGGTGATCCTTCCACTTGATTCTACGAAGAGAAAAAGCTGCAGTGATGTAGGAATAGTAGTAGTAGTAGTAGTAGTTATAGTCAACTTGAGTTGTAATAATAATAATATCAATAATGACTAATAACAGTGAACACACCGGCTCGAACTATGTACATTAATGACGATGAAGAAAAAGGAAATGAGGTTTTGGCTTTTTGGTTTTCATTTTAAGAGGAATGGTCTCCTTGAAATGCTAGTGTGTTGCATTATTTTTTGGTTTGCAGAAGAAAAATTAGAAGAGAGACTGCAAAGAAAGGCAGAAGAAAATTAAAAACTACAGAGAGAGAGAGAGAGAGAGAAAGAGAGAGAGAGATATAGAGAGAGATAGAAAGAGATAAAGAGAGAGATAGAGAGAATCTTTTATGCCTGTATGATTTACTGGTATCACATAATCCAGTACTATCTATTGCATAATTACGTTATCAACGACTAAACCAGTTCTCCTACTAGACTTAACTAGTGAGGAGGTTGGCTAGTCACCTAACAGGATAAATAAAAAAAAATCTGAACTAACAGCGGATGAACCTACTTGTAAGGACAACAGCCATCTAGCACCTAAAATATCAACATACTTTGAGGCGATGCACGATAGTTCGTCCTTTGATGAACTGAAGTTCCGATAGAGCCACTTGCAGTTCTAGAAGAAAAGTGATCACCTTGATTTCCACTGGATTTCACTCTTGCGGTAAATTAAGTGCCACTGGGATATGTCCCAGTGGCACTCTAGCAGCAATGTGTAAGATCTCTGTTTAGATATCGGCCTCAATGAAACCAGTAACCATATACAAGGACCCATGGTAGCAGAGGCTGGATCGTCATCATCAGACAAACAAGGTGAAAATATTTAGATGGTTGGTCTATTGTATGCATAACAACCCACCACCGTAGTTGTTTTGATGCCAGAACACAGTCACTATTGTAAAAGATGCATTGAAGATGGACTGCCCTTTTGTTTTATTAACTCGTGGCCGGAAAAAAACAAGGGTTCGTACTTTTTTTTCTTAGAGTATCATGACACAAGGAAACAGGAGAGATACGACAGGAATTGAACTCGGCTTGTCAGTTCCTTAGTCTGCACCAGTCGCTATCATGCCACACACATCTCCTGCTTGTTTTCATACGACAGATGCGTTTGACAATTATTTTCTTTTTTGCTCGATGAGCACAAATGAACCATGATACTTGACTTTTGCCGTTAAACTTTAATTTAAGACTTCAAAATCACTTTTGAATTTTGAATGCTCACGATATAATAATCATGTCTGACATTTTACTCAATTATTAATAAATAAATAAAAAATGGTTGCCATCTTTTAACTTTGAGAGTTCAAAATTCAAAAGTTATTTTGAAGCCATAAACTGTCAATTAGAAGGTCATTTCTGGCTTGAATTAAAGTTTGAAGGCAAAAAGTCAATTTGTGCTCCAAAGGAAAACATGCATGTCCAACTGGAATATTTAATTATGAGCTAAAAAATAAAGAAAGGAAGCAGTTGTTGATAAAATAGAAGAATTAAGTCTCTGAGAGAAAAAAAGATTTAGAGAGAGAGAGAGAAAGGTAGAGAGGTTGAGAAACTAAGCAAAAAATGCGTGCCCCACAAAGCACTTTATGAAATGGCTAGCAAGAAATCAGTTTTCGTTTTCTTTGTGTGTGTATGTGTGTGTGTGTTTTCAGGTTGAGGCCAGAAATTGAACCTGGGACAAGAAAAACAATAAAAAGAAATAAAATGTAGAGTCCATATAGAGTAAGGTTACGGCACGGAAAATAGAGACACACAAAAATCCCTCATGCTGCATTTTTTTATTTTTTTTATTTTAATTTTTTTTTTTTTTTTATTAATTATTTATTAAAAAAATATGAACCCTGGCATTTTCTGTTTAAAAATTTTTTTTTTGTATTCTTAAAAATAAAAGAAAAAAAAAAAAAAAAAAAAAAAAAAAGAAATAATAAAATTATTTAAGGGACGATTAGGGAGAGGATGTGATTCAGGAAAAAGAGCGAGTAAGAAAGAGAGAATGCAAGCAACATGATGGGTGAATGGGGATGTTATCATAAAATAATAATAATAATAATAATGCTATGTCTAAGCAGACCTCTTTTTTATTTGGGATGTGAGAGGCCACTAATTATTTCACCGTTTCTTCAGAAATACTTCAGTCTACTGATTTAGCAAATGGTATGAATCGATGGAGAGGGAAGGGGCGAAGGAAAAGGCAGGGGGAGGAGAGAAAAAATATTGTGCTCATTGAAGTCTTTTCTTTAAAGTGCTCAAGCCCTGGAAAGAGCACATTTTAAAAATCTTTTGTTCATAATTAATTAGAATTATAAAAAGGGGCAACTTAATTTATTTATTTTTTGTCTTATATATGTACATATTATTGTATTTTGTCACTGCCTCCAAATTAATGGCTGTCGTAAAATGGACACAGCCCTTGATGCAGTTACGAGCCCTGCCACAAGAGGGCAAAACCCGGGGAGAGAGAGGGGCGAGAAGGGAGGCGACTGCATGGAGGAAGGGATTTTTTTTTTAACGTCAGTGATTAACGCTGTGAATTTGAAGCTACATCAATTGGATGTAGAAGAAAAAAAAAAGAGTTGTTAGTCGATTACGATTTTGGTAGAAATGGTAGCGGTAAATCATTTCATTTTTTTTTTTTAATAATTCGTGATATGCGGATACTAATATGACAGAACTTCCAATCATTTTCGGCCAAGGGAGATCACTTTTTTTGTTTTAAATTATTTCTGTTGTAATTAAGACAGATGGATATAATGATCCTATCCATCCGTAAACGGAGATTCGCAGAACATTTTAATTTCAAGGGTTCCTTTGTGTAAAGTGCACGCAAATGTCTAATACCAACGACAACTAAGTCTATCGGAAAGCAGCAATGCTTCTGGCAAGGCAGGTTGACCTCATCAGTTGTGGTGCGCTATTTACTAAGGAGCAGAAAATCTTACAATTTAATATTTTATCTTCATACAACAGAGAGGAAGAGAGCACTTGAGCATTGTGATTTCTTTGTTTCCTTACATTATTTTTCTGTTGATATTTATATTAGGTTTCGGCCGATATGTTCTTCGGCCTTCTTCCAGTGTACAGTGATGTTTTTCTCCTATTTATGTATATTGATCATTTATGTAAATTGATTATTTGTATACACTGATGATTCTTAGATAATGATTCATCAGCTTTAAGTAGATAAGAAACAAGCATATATCATACTTAAAAATGGAAAATACTTTGTAATTAACTGAGGAAGACCGGAGAGTACATGAGCCAAAATATCGTATAAATATAAAAAGAAAATAAACATGTAGATAATGTCTTAATTCTGGAGCTCTATTCAAGCTCGGCTAATTCCTACTTGGTATAAGCCTGCCGATTGCCTGGTGAAACTTTGTTACTCTGAACCATTCCTTACTAAGTAACCCGTTTAGACATTGTTGTTATTGCTGTTGTTAAATTGTCCACGGACAAACCAGAATCAAATGAGTGAATATAAAATTAATTACTTACAACTAGTGTGACCATATCGTTAAAAATGACAGCATAATCTTTTAATTGCTTTCCAACCTACGTACAACTTCTATAATTAATGTCACTCAGAAAGAAACAGTTGTTGCCTTGTATACAAACAATAATACTTCAAGGAAGCTGCTGCTGCTGAGCATCGTCACTTGGCGAACAGATACACATAGCAACATAAACATATTTTGCCATTACAAATTACACATACATATTGAAAGAGAATTCCCTTTACTTACACAAAAACAGATTTTTGTAAACATTGTGAAACAAAACAAATTCCTATTTTCTTCCAACCTTTAACTTTTATAATTAAATTCACAATTAAAATGGAAACACATGTCTTGTTTATATTACAAACAATACTAATACTTCAGTCGGCTGTTGCTTGTGTTTGCTGGAATATATACCAAATTACTTCCGTTAATATTTCACACAAAGGAATAGCTATTCATGCATTGAAAACAATGGAACAGAAAACATTATATTAGATAACTGTTTAAAGGTATAATGAGCTAATGAGTAAAAGGTCAATTGATTGGCCACTCAAGGATGATAATAAATGTGATAATAACCCTTTTTGGTTATTCAATTTTTAGTTACTATTGTTTTGAGAAACTATTTTGCTTAAGTGCTCCCTCAATCTTCAACTATTGTGACAAATTAAGGATGAGAATTTTTCGTGTTTTGAATCAAGATAATCAACCAATGAGAGAGAGAGTGCTTATAAAATCAGATTCATCAGACCTTCTTCCATGACGACCAAGTTCACCTCAGCCTCCTGGAACAGGATTTGAACCGGTTTCTTTTTGTTGATACCATTCCATGATGATGAGACAGCTTGCTAAAGAACATCACATCATCCACTCAAAAGGGAGGATACTGCGTTACCGTACTTGTATCAGTCCCCAATGCTTGCTAAGGGACATCATTACAAGGGGCTTTTCCCTCTTGAGAATATGTAGCAACCACAGGAAAGGTTTGAAAAAAACAAAAAAACAGAACAACATTTTTTTTTTATCTGATGGAGAAATTTAGAAATAAACAAGTTTAATTTTGTTTACTTTCATAAAAAAGCTTTCAAACCACATAAGCCTAGATTAATAATTACAGTAGGAAAAATTGTTGGATCTATGCATTCTCTTCATGGCATGAATGATATAATGCAACGTTTTGAAAGCAGGCCGCCAGTTGTATACATGATTAATATAGATGTATACATACATAAAAACGGTATTATTGTTAAATAGAATCTATTTACTTTCAGAACGTTTCATTAAATAAAGTAGTTAGATAATCATTAATCCATAAAAATGTAATATATATGTATTGTCACAGAGTGGCATCAAACCAGCAAAGCCTTATGATATTGTGGGGTACTACATGCTTGAACACATGGATCATCTTTTGATGAAGGCTTTGTTGGAAGCAACGCTGATGTTCGTTCAATACTTATTGTATGAATCTATAAAATAAGGCGATGAAAAGGTTGTAGATTTTAAATATTTAAAAATGTAAACGTTTTTTGAGGATTTTCCAATTCAGTAGTTAGAGCGATGGACACAATACGCACACTTTACACAAAAGAAGAAATCCATAAAGCGACTCCGAAACAGACATTTTTTTCAGAGGATGGGAGAGTTTTTTTTTTCTGATAGGAAAGAAGAATTTTTTTTTTCAAATACATGCTCTGTTAGCATTTCATAAATGATCTCAATCCCGAACCAAAACGTGTAAGACACCCACTTGCAATCAAATGTCTTACATCCGATTGGCTTTCTAATTGCTTTCACGGGAGGCTTTCATTTTTTGTTTTCCTTTCAATCTGCAGTCTGTGGAGGGAGATGACAGTTTACAGCCAAAACACCCATATTTTTTGGTTATGATTATGCAATTCAACAGATATTATTAGAATTAAACGGGTCAGTTGGGTTCAATTCTACAATAGTGCTGCAGCCAAAATACATTTTTCTTTGTTACAAAACAGAAGGAAAACAGGATTTTTTTTGGACCACACAATTATTGTAAAATTGAACTCCAAATTGTGTAGAGCTCAAAGAGGGGGAGAAACGGAAAATGAAAAAAGAAAAAAAAAAAAATTTGAATAAATAAGAAGGAATTTCAAATAAATACCATCTTTTCACCTCCCTCTGTTGATAAACAAATAATAAACCCAAGAATTAATGTTTGTAAATCTGCAAAATAGATGACAATGTTAAAATTGCTGGAATAAATCATCCTGTTTGTGTATGGACAGCGACAGGTGTTAAATTGCCAGCAGGGGGTAATAATGGGGGTCCAGCACAATCCAACCATTTCTGACACCTTTCTTAGCATTTAACAATCATACAGTGTGGCTGGGGAGAAATAAGAGAACAAACACCATACCCCCCCACCCCCCCAAAAAAAACAAGATATTGTCACCATTCATCCTCATCCTATTTCTGAAGAGTGTACAAATGAACAAATTTTGTATCTCAAAGTTAATTACCTACATCCACAGCACCTCCATCATATAACTAAATAAGTTATGAAAAAAAATACTGATAAGAAGGACATTCTCTCTTTCACCCAGACCAGTTAATAATCCCTCCTTCATCTCAACTTCATCAACATACTTGGAATGGAGAGGCAAAGATGAAGAGCGGAAAAACTTATTTTTTATGAACTTAATCAAAGAAGGTATTTTCCAAGACTACCCCCCCCCCCCCCCCATCATCATCATCATCATCACTCGGAACACGTTGGGATATTTATTTTAAATTTGAGGGACAAAATAAAATATTAAAAATTCAACATAGTTGACAGCCCCCAAACTAAATAAAATAGAGAATATTGCAGGGACATTTACCCCCACACTTCGCGCAAACAAAAAAACAAAAAATCTTCCTAATTCCTCAAACCACACCACTCGTCAGACTACATGCTAAGATTAGGTTGAATCAGCGGGCCCACATTATGTAAGCGTATACACATCTATGTATATTAAATACATATATACACACATTTCATATAATGTGTATGTATTAATATATATAAGTACATGTATGCATGTATGTGTGTGGTCAGTGAGGGTAATGGATAGGCAGCAATTGACAATAGAAGTTGCATTTCCTGAAGATGGATACAATCAATATTACCAACAAAATTTGACGTTCGGAAACGATTCCTAATAATCTCCCTGAAAATTTTCATAAAAATCTTTTCATTTCTTCTTTCCTTTCCTTCTCTCCAATTTATCATTGGCATCCTCTGTTTTTTTCTTTTGGGAGTACGTTTCCAATTCACCAATATAGGGGAGGTAGCAATCATAATTAATCATGAGGGGGGGGGGGGTATTTGGTTTCCTTTTTGTTTGAGAAGGGAGAGGGCGGTTGATTTTACTTTAAAGTAGCAACATGTAACTCCCTCCAATATCACAAGAAGTGATTGACCACACACACACACACACATATATATATGACTGCAGATGAAAGAAACAATTGTAATAAATCATCACAATAGATTAAATAGTTCTTTTTTTATAAAAAGGCACAGGCAAAGAAGTGACTGGCACTGATTGATGTCGATGGCTTGTTGTCACATGACATCGTGTAGACGGGGAAGGAGGAGGAGCGGGAGGAGTCCACAACCTTGGTTACAGATTTGTTAGGCTTAAGAACAAAGTGGTCACAGCCTGTCGGTAGTGGTCAAAAAATAATGGTCGATATTCTTGTTCTGTTGAGTGGTAGGGGATTGAGCAGTATTATTCGCACACCCACACACGATAATTCAAGACAGACGATAAGAAGTTGATGGATGGTTCATTTGGTAATCCAGTATTAGTTTTGTAGCAGTAGTAGTAGTAGTGGTACGAACGTAATAGTAGTAGTTGTTGTTGTTGTTCCCCATTCGCTGGCCAGCAGTGTAAATTTAAAGAATCCTCCTCTGCTCCCCTCCCCTCCGCCTCCCCCTGCTTGGAGATTGTTTGCATGTTACGAATCCGTTGTTGTTTTAATGAGGCATGTGGCCAGCGGCTCCATATCGTTCACGTTCCATGGCTAACTGCCGTTGCATAGCTTCTTGGTGGGCTGCCTGTGCCGAGATCTGAAACAAGAACAAAAATAAATGTGATTAACAATTTCATTATTTTTCAGATTTAGTTTGTTTTGTTTTTTTAAAAAAAAAAAGAAAAAAAAGTTATTTATTATCATCATACATACTTCTAGAAATGCAATTTTAATTTAAACAGATAATCAAACACACACATGTTTCTGTTTCAACAGATTCTTGACATTAGACCTACATAGCATTGCTTCTAACAAATCAATATTTGATTCTGCTTACCCAGTAATTTACGAAAATTTTCAGCCTGTGTTCTTTACAATTACAAATTTCATCAATTACATAGTATATCCGACCCAATATTTCCTCTAGTATGACACAGATTCTGATATACACCACTAAATTTCATGTGTTAATCAGTTATAAGTGTATTAGAAGCATTGTGGAAATTGGTATTATATTTTTTCCGCAGCTATATGCATACATATATTAAAAATAAAACATGGTTTTCAGATGTTAAGTCGTTATATTTTAAAATTATATTTTGGAGTAAGACCCCTTTCTCAAGTTATTGAAGAATGGGCATATTTTTTCCTTTCTTCTTCATTTTTCGCTTTCTATTGTATGTGGAAACAATTCAGTATTTTGAAAGTTGATTTTTTACATCGTAGAAACAATTCTTTAAAATAAACCATAAAATTTTATTATCCATATGCTTAGGGAAAGCTGGTTTATTGTGTTGCCTTCATAGAATTATTTCTACAATGTAAAAAATTTAACTTTCAAAACAGCAATAAACAATCATTCGGATAAAGTTAATTTTCATGAGCATGATGTAAATAATTCATTCATATGTATATATATATATATATATATATATATATATATATATATATATACACACACACACACACACTAGCTGTACCTACCCAGAATTGCCGGGAGGCAATGAAATCATTTTAGTTTATTTACTTTTTATTTGATTGCACATTTTTTAAATTTATACAAAAAAAAAAAAGAAATAAAATTTCTGTGGTAAGGGAGAAAAGAATTTATAATTTTTAATTTAGAATGAGTTATTCCCCTTGCGGATTTTTATTTTACTGGTCATAAATGAAAAAAGTTTTCATATCAGTTGTTTGAGTGGAACTACATAATTTAAAAATAAAACTATGTTATAATAATATTGCCAGTAACATGGTACAATAATAGCAAATAAAAATTCACTAGTCAAAATCAAAGTTTGATATGTCAGCTTAAATACTATCCAGGTCCAACTTTAAAAAATAGACTAGATAACTTTATATGTTAGATATATATTACTGAAAATATTATCAAATCCCTGTTATGGAACATAGGGCGCTGCATGGTGGATATCTATCATGCAGCATGTCTCGGGCCATTTCATCCAACGGCTTCTGAACAGTTTTATCACACCCAATTTCAATCACAAGGTTTGACATATGTTCAGATAGAGAACATCTAACGGATTTATTAGAATGCAATTATTCTTATCATTCTTCCACACTCAGCTGGATCAGTTAATTTCTTTGAAACGAAATACACACACACATCTTTATTTTAATTTTAAAATGAAGCTTTGGCCAATTTCACGTTCAGCTAAAGCTTACCTGTATGCATGCTTATAAAATAATTTATTGAAAAGAAATCTGTTACTTTCTGTTAAGATTTTTCTTTATTGTATAAATAAATATTCAAATATCAAGCAAACTAAAACTTAATTACATACGTCAGTAAATTATATGTTGCACTCTTCAAGACGAATGCAAAGCCTCTCATGGATTTGTCATAGTCTGCTAACCTTAAACTGTAGTGAGTCCATAGGATCTTTTTCACCCAACTCACTCTCTCTTATTGTTTGCAAGATTTTACAATCATTTGGTTACTCACCTGATGTGCTAAGGCTTGATCACCATATGCCCTGATCAAATCAGGGTGGAGATACTCCCGATCTCGATTAGCCAATAGAGGATGGGAGGGATATGAATGTGGCAACCCAGTTAAATGATGCCCGCTAGGATTTGTGGAACCTGGAGTTACACCAGACATTGGATCAGCTCCTGAAACACAAAAACAAATCGAGGCATGGAAAACATTTTACAAGGGAAAAAATTCTCCAAAAACAAAATTTTTTTCTTTCTTAAGCATGATAATAGATTAGATTTGCTTATTAAATAGATATTTAATATAATTTTAACTATTTTCTAGCAAGTAAAAATTTTAAGTTGTTGTTTTTTGGTTATACATATAGTGTTAAGATAAACCCCTTTTAATTATTTATTACTATTTATATAAATATATATTTAAAATCGTCCAAAATATATAAAATTTATTTAAAGGGGCTCATCTGAAAAAAAAAATCAACAAAATGCCAGTCATCTCACCATTTGGATATGTTATTTTTTTATAACTTGAATATTTCAAACTTGATTTCAATGCATTTGTAACAGGCACTGTATCAAAAACAACACAAGTTGAAACATATCCAGTTATACATTTAATATTATAACTATTATATATATATTCTTTTCTGGGGCAGTATTTTAATTATCTTTTGAAGATGTATTAAATATGAATATATTTAATACATCTTCAAAAGATAATTAAAATATAATTATAAATACATATACGTAAGTATATTAGGCAGCAAACCTTTTTTTTTTTAGATATGCTTTGTTGTATTATACAAAAAAGAAAATAGTCTTTTGTTCTCAGTAACTTTTCATGTCCTCTCATAAGTACTGATTATTTTTTGTTACTGATGGAACAAAGGAGATTTCAATGAGATTTTAATGTTTTTATTTCCATTTGTCCTAATACTTATAACTATTTTACTAGTCATCTTCAAGGAATTATGTTAACAATAATTATCAATAATAATACTCATTAATTAATTGCTAAATACAGCAAAGACATAATTGCATTTTTGTCAAAAGTTTATTTTTTGTATGTGTGTAAATATATACATTTTATTTTAATGAAACCTAGATAATGGAAAACTCTTTCTTTATACAACTTGCAGCCTGAAAACCAGATGCAAAATAATATAAAACGCATTTTCAGCCCCTTTATTGCACAAGTTTAATCTTCAATATTATTTAGAGTTTAGTCTTTAGGCCACTCGTTGTATATATGATAAATATAAATGTTAGATAACGTATTGGCCAAAATACCCATTCTGTTTTAGTGCATTATTTTCACCTAATATATATATATATATATATATATATATATATATAGGTGAAAGAAGAGGGATAAAGATGTACGAATGACAAATTTATTTCAACTTCGATTGTTCGATGCAAGCTGTACTCGGTAAAACATGTTTATTATTCTTTCCTTAAGCCAAGGCTTTTCAAAGATTAACATTTTATCATCAGAGGAATTACATAGATAAGTTGGCAGTGCAAAAGCCAAAATTCAAAATTTGTAATTCCTCTGATAAGATTTTAATCTTTGAAAAGCCTTGGCTTTAGGAAAGAATAATAAACATGTTTTTACCGAGGGCACCTTGCATTGAACAATCGAAGTTGAAATAAATTTGTCATTTGTACATGTTTATCCCTCTTCTTTCACCTATCTTTATAATTGCTCTATCTCGTATATTGAGCTTAAACCATTTCACTATAGGTTCTATCTACTAAACATATATATAAAATATGAAACTAAAAGTATAAGAAAATTGACTATCTACTTTCAGAACGTTTTATTAAAATAGAATGCTGGACATTTATAGTTTATATATATTATTTTAAAAATTACAACTCCCCCACAAATTCTAACATTACACCGGGTTTCATGCTCCTAAGACACAATCCTCAGATGTTGCTTCTGTTGTTGTTTTGTTTTTATTTGAATGATTTCAAATTCAAAAAAGAACTAAGCCACAACAGAAGAAACATCTGACAATTGTCCCTTAGGGCATGAAACCTGGTTTAATGTTTGGTGAATTGCACTTTTAAGAGTAGTATCAGCTGATGTTATATATATTTTAATTCATAACATGGAGTATTCGATAAAATAACGTTTAAATAAATAATATTTCAGTAGTTTTTATAACAGTTTTCTTTTCTCAGTACGAACTAAAATCGTTTTCTTATATATTACATACATATACAAAGACGACCCCCACCCACCCAATTCTCTGAATCTGCTGTATTTTTAAAAACTTGAGTCACTTAACAGTAACACATTGATTAAACAGTAACAGCTTTACGTGATAAAAAGCAAATAATTGGATCAATTTTTATTTAAACAAATAATCAACTTGCCTTTTGGATTTTATAGTAGGCATGTTTAAACAGTACAAATATGAAGTATGAACAACGTTGACAATATAAAATTTGACTTTATATGCAAAACTTAAACATGTATGCAGTTTCGGCTTCAGCCAGTGAAAACATTGCTAAACAAACAATTCAAACTTGAATCTCAACCTTGCTACAAGGTGATTTCACAAGTTCACAATTAGGTTATTAAATTCTGAGGGGGGAGGGGATGAATAAAAAAAATGTGAAAATTATTTCTGATCATAAAAAGATTTCAACATGCATTTTAGACTCTCAAAGCCTGGGTTGAGATTAAAAACAAACATTAAATATAGAATATTCTGATTAATCCCAAACATTTGCTAATAAGCAGATTTTCAATGGTTTGATCTGTCCAGTTTTATTAAATTAAAAGTGATTCATTTTAATTAAAAAATGTTATATCTCATCAAATCCTTAACTATAGACATATCTTTCTCTCTACAATTACATATAATAAATTTTGAAATCATAAAAAAATATATCATTTTACAATAATTTATATCCAAATCGAGTCATCTGGTTCACAAAGTCGTAATACAAGCCCTTCAGAATGGAAGCTATCTGTAACCGATTTTGGCATTTTTGATCAGTTATATCAAGTTGACTTTTTTAGGTTTTCACAATCGTTGTTAAATCTTCTTCATAGACTGATGCATTAATAGACTTTTAACTCTTCTTTCTCCATTTGGCGCTTCTATGTTTACATTTTGAACCAGAGTTGAGATTATGAAGATAATAATTTGATTCTATAGTAAACTACCTGAAATTTTGTTAACTTTACATATTTTTTAAAAACAATTCCAAACCAGATCACCCTTTTTTCGGTATAAATTATTATAAAATGATGTAATAATAATTTTTTAAGAAATATATATGTATAAGCTCTATTTATTGATAAGTATTGAGCTCGATGTTTTGTAATTGAAATTCAATTTTTTCAGGAATTAAATTTATATAAATTAAAATGATTCCCGAAAGAATCAAATTTCAATTTATATAAATTTAATTCATATGATCGTTTTGTGTTTTAAAATAAAGTGCTCAAAATTTTAATTTCTATAATAGAGCAAAATAATAATAAATAATGACAAATAAGTGCTATTTGCATTTTGCACATAACAGATAAATTCATTAAATAATATAAGATTGGTTTTTGAGTTTAGAAGTCTGTACAAATGCAATCTAACTTTATATAGCATTGTCACAACCTTCTAAACTTCAAACCTACCTATACACTATGCACAATGCTTTAAGCAGACTACAACATTAATTATGGAAGTGGCATGGGGTAATGGTTACAGGTTCAGACTATGGGCTGAGTGTGCCGGCTACTGCATTAGTTTCCCTAATACTCTTGGGAAAGGTATAAATGCATATATTTTTTCCACCAGCTAGTATGCTAGACTCCCAAGCGTTGGTTGTGCAACTAGTCTAAGAGAAGGAAAACTCTGAAATAACACCAATCTTTGTGTTTATTCTTTGTTTCCAGTCATCCTGGTCTTTTACTTGCCACTGGAATCTAGCAATGCTGATTCAGGAGAGGTGTAGTTGCGATTGCATAATCCTTTTTTCACTATAACAGGCAAGCTTATTACATGGAGTATCCATTATTATTTGAGACTGAAAGGAGGCCCTTTTTTATATCAATAGATTAAAAATGTCATCTTTGATAACTAAAAATAGATTTTAGGGAAAGATCAAATCTTTTTAAACAATTGATGATAAAGAAATTTTACAGTTAAAATAAAAATACAATCCATTATTTTCATTGGTAGAAGCATTACAATAGTGGAATAAAAAAAAGAAAAAAGAAGGAAAACTAATTGTTTATTTCGTGTGGTGAGAATTCAAGTCAGAGAAGCTAAACAATTAGAAGCAAGAAAAAGGAGATTCATGAAAAAGAAAACCGTCTTATGTATTTCTTTAAATCCAAAAAGCATTCTATAGAAAGAGAATCGAAATGGGGCACTTTCATAAGTTGATTGCGTAATGGTTGAACCGAAAAACGTCAACTAATGAAAATAAAATTATGTCTGAAGAAATTATAGTGTTTAGCCACCGAGATGAAAGCTTGTTTTTGATCAATTCAAGCTTGCTGAAGAGATGTGACGTTGAAAAACCCAAATCATTTTGTGACACCAGGATAACATTACTGAAGACTTATGTTGATACATGCAAACGTATGTTATGAATCAATCTAGCAGAGTTAATAATAATCATAATGCAAATTCAATGACAATTGAAATTATAAATAGTTTGAAGACAAAAAAATATCAAAATAAATGTAGTTATTGAGAGAAGAGAGAGAAAAAATGTTTAGTGGTATGAACACACAACCACCTGCAGCTTTTAAATAAAAACCTTTGAATCAATCTCTAAACTTAATGAAAACCCTCAAAATATATAAACCTTTTATCAGCTTTTGAAAAAATGCAACATACATGGTGATACATTAAGCAATTGAAAATAAATACTACCCCTCTCCTCCCAACACACCATTGTGTTACGCATGAAATGAGCTGAGGTAATCTTGTTAAATACTAAAGATTCCAGTTCATTAGGATTGTTAAGACGTAATAACATTTATTAAACTCAGTCACCTTACAACATTTAGTGGATTGTATACCAATAAATATATGGTAGAGACATAATGAGAAATATTGTCTCAAAGAACTACTTAGTTATGAAGAGGGGGTGGGGGTTGTCATGCTGTCTGGTAATAAATATTAGATGAAGGCTCATCGAGAGAATAAAGAAACACAAAAGAGCATGGCAACCATTTTAACACCTCCTTGACAAAAGTACCCCCTACATTATCGGACAATAGAAGTTTATATTAATTTTGAAAACAAAAAGGGCCTAAATAACACACATATATATATATATATATATATATATATATATATATATATATAAATGAAATTAATGTACCAGATTGTTTACGATGCCAGGACTAAGATTTAAGGATTTGAATATAGTGTTAATTTTGTGAAATATTAAACAGAAAGTTAGTCATAAAGAAAGTGTGCCAAACCCCAACAGCATGTATGCTTGGGGGCTGCAGTTATCAATCGATGATTCAATTTTGAAATCAAATGATGAATGTTGATATTCTATTTTTTTTTTGTGTTAGACTTTGAGCATGTTAGCTTAGTTGGTAATTCACTCACAATTTTATGGTGCCAGCATTTAATTTATTCAAAAAAAATAAAAAATTTTCATTAAAAAAAAATTTATATATATATATATATTTAAATGCCAAATTCAGACGAGACAGCCAAAAAATTGATATTTAATTAAAAAAAAAATTTTCATTAAAAAAAAAAGTTTTTTTTGAACAAAAACAAACCCTTAAATTTAAAACTGTCTCCTTTGTAAATAAATTTGTGAACCATTTTTAAAACTGACCTTCAAACTGAATTAGGTATTTGAGGAAAAATAGCAAAGCTAAAATTTTATTTAAAAAAACTACAAGAAAAATAAAACTACATATACATATAAAAAATAAATTGCCTTTTTATGAAGATACATCAAAAGAGTTAAAATGTTTCAAAATACTTAATGTATTCCTGGATAGCCATTTTCTCTTTACAACTTTTCTAAGAAATATGTCAAATAAATTGTGTAAACTTAATCTGTTTTCAAGTTGAAGTTATTCAGCGAACATGCTGATTATCTTTAATGTAACTTGAACATTTCCATTTTAACTTTTGAAATTATTCTCGCATATTTATTTGAAAATATGTGAGGTGAAAATATTTTCAAACACATTTTATTTATTTTTTAATTTAAAAACGTTTAACTCTTATCCACATAAAGGCAATTTAAAAGCTTTATACCACTAAAATGTTTTCATTATAAATAAAGAAAAAAGGAATTGTTGGAGGAGATTGAAAAAATGTTTGTACCGCCCCAAAAATGTCAATTCAAATTAGAACTACATTGTTTAAGCATTACAAAGAAGTTTAAGAGAAGTTTTAGCAAAATAGAAAAGTTTTTGTGAAATTTCTGAACAAAGTAATTAATCAACTGCAAAAAGCCCCACAAATGAAGAAATATACACTGGAAATTTTAATATTTAGCAATGAAAAAAACAAAAGAAAAGCCATAACCATTTAAGAAAGATTGTTTCAATATCTATTCCTAATTTGTCAGAAAAAAAGGGAAGGAAGAAAAGTTATGTTTTTAAATATTTGCCATTTAGACATTATGAAGTGAAGTTTGCATGTGTGAAATATATGAAAAAAAAACTACAATAAAAAAAATAAAAATAAATAAAAAGGTAAGAAGTAGTAGATTCTAAAATTTATTGATTCCTTTATAGATTCCCAATGCTTATTATTTTAGTTAAAGTTATTTCGATGGGAAAGAGCTAAAAATATGAAACAATCTGTTAAACCTTCCGAACAAAATGATTAAGACTTCATTATCACCGAGAAACATTAACCACACATTTCTTGGCTATTAATAAAATCAGGAGATCATGTGCGTATATATATATATATATATATATATATATATATATTCATGGCGATACTATACAAAATCCAAGTAAATAGCCATGCGATATCTATGAATATCAAACACAAAATGCAAGTCTGACCGAGAGCAAAAAATTCAGTATTGTGCCCTTCTTAGCCAAATGGTTACTGCAGGCACCATTTCAGTGAGGAGGAGAACACGACACTGAAATGTGTTCTCCTCAACCTATGGTGTTTGGTTGTTTGTTTGAATGTTGTATAGTATTACCAAAGATATTTATTGTTCTTATACGCATAATTGAGCCCTCTCTGTTTTTTTTCTCCTAAACTATAAAGTTATGTGTAATGAATATACAGAAATAAGGACAAACAACATACAACACACACACACAAAATGAACATCCTAATTCTACACAAAAACTATAGCAAGAAAGAGATACACACAGACGCGCCGCGCAAGTACAGAGAGCAAAGAGTGCAACAGCAAACATCACAAATAAAACTGTAGCATATTAGAAAGAGACTAACACATATGGAGATATGATATTGAAAAGAAAAAAAAACATTTGAAATATATCAAAAATGAAGGAAGAAAGATAGATAAAAGCTTAAATTTCATTTTAATTTTGTGAATTTTTAATATTGTTGAATATAGGGAAAATTAAAAGAAATTTTCAGGTCCATTCACACAGACAATAACCAGATGACATGAAAAAAAAAAGGATTAAATAGAATTTTGTTAAGCGAGACTTGAATCGCGCAAAACTATATAATAAATCGATTTTTTTTTCAAAATATAAGATAAAACCGAGTAAAACTTTGTGGAAAAAAAAAAAAATGATAATAATAATCAAATATGTGGATTAGTGGAATATCTTATATTACAAAAAGAATATTTGATCCCCTAGAGTTTTTATTTACACAATGGTTTACTCTTTCATTGTAAACAATGAGATAAAAATAAAAACGATCTCATAGCACTAATTTCCAATTAGAAAGTTTAATGACAAAATATAATGAAAATATTAAAATAAGCCCAATACTTAGTAATAGTAATATTTACCATAATTGAAAAAACAATTTTATTTTGAGTTTGACAAAACAATGACTACCAAAATTTTTTTTTTAATTCCTCAAAATTAATAAATTTTTATTTTTATCATGTAATCCTTTAAAAATAATTTTTCCCCATATGCTGACAAAAGTTTATCTCTTTATGTTAAATTTTTTTAAAAGATTTTTATGAAAACAAAACCTCCTTCCAAAAACTAAAACAACATAACTTGTCCTTTTCTAAATTCAATCGTACTCGCAACATAAGAAAACAAAAATAAACAGCAGCTTAACAGATCTCTTAAGTGGGACAGACTGCCCACCGAACGTGGCCAATAATAGAGATAAGATGTCTGCTTCTAAAAATTATAAAATGAAAAACAGAATTAAATGAATGAGACGTTTGAACATCCACTAAAGATTAGGATATTTATCATGAAAATCAAGAAATAAATGACCAACACTTTCTTTTCTCAGAGTAATAACTAACTCTGATGTGTCAAAGCGCTCATTCCTCTGAAGGGAAACAGTAAAAACAAACATGAAAAACGTCAAATGACAGACATAAAAGGTAAAAATGGTAATATAAAATAATTTGTTTTCATCAGTTGATTGTGATAAATACAAAATCGTATCATCTAACAATTAAATATGGAATGCCGTTTTTAAAAATCTCTTCACATTAGAAATTTATTGGCAAAATAATTCAAGGACTAAATCAAGGTTGGATTTTTTTTCTTATAGACTACTATATTTTTGGGAACAAATTGCCCAATCAGATTTTTAAAAATACTAACAGAAAATGTTTAGAATAAATTGGATGACTTGTTAAATAACTGTAAATGAATTGAATGAATTTACCAGGACATTTTGAGGGTGTATCTGATGAAATAATTAAGAGAATTGGACCTGTATATTCCTATTTATTCTGAGATCATATCTATTTTAGGTATTTGCATCTATAAATTGTTTTTTTACATAAAAAGTTGAAATGAGATTATTGATTAAGAGATGCTTCCCAAAGAGGTATAATAAATAGTAAGGTTTCTTTTAAACCTATCGTTGAAGAAATAAAACTAATTTCTGAGTAAACTCATTAAACATAAAAAAATAATTAAACTTTTATTGAACAGTAAGTATTATTCGTAAACAGTAATAAAGAATAAAAACTAAAATTGTTTTATGTGAGAATAAAAAATAATACTTTGAATGATTAAAGAAATAAATAATGCCCTTAAAAAACCAACAGAAACTTTGAGATCCCATGATCAAATGTTCAAAAGCTGAAAAATCATCTAGAAAATCTGGTTGACTAGTCTGCAATTTGTAATGATTAAGTAACAAACCAAAATGAAGAAAGTAATTCTTAACTAATAAAAGGTTCTTCCGGCAAGTAAAAGAGAACTTCAGAGAGAGAAATTGAAGGAAGCTTATATTGAGCCCTGGGGTTGAGTTGATTTTAAAATGCAGGTGTGGAGGGTACAATTAAGCATAACACAATTATCTTTGCAAATAGCTGAACGAATTAGGATTGAAATTAAAACACAACAAAAAAGAACTACAGGTGACAAAAGCCAAAGGATAACAAATAATGGAGTGTGAATTTGGTCAAGTGAAAAAGTTTTTTTTGGTTAAGGATTTCAAAGAGTTTATTGCAAAATTATGAAGTAAGTTTGAAAAATCCGTAAAGCAATTCTGAGATTTATAAGAACACTTGAAACTAAGTTTATTTATAAAGAAAGAAAAATTTCTTAAAACAGTTTTTTCTTAACAAATTCTATCTTAAAAAAAAGCATGACAGACCAAAGAAAATGCAATATCAAACTTAAGCATGACAGACAAAAATAAAAGGAAATGCTCTTTTAAACTTAAGTGTGACAAACAGACAAATTGCCATCCTTAGAGTATAAATACTTAAAAATGCTCCACCTCAAACCAAGTTTCTTTTAACAGTAAAATTTACCAATTAAAAAAAACAAAAAAACAGTTTGTATTGTGTAATAAAGTTGTTTACATAAGAAAAAGAATTCAGAAAAAAAAAAAAATCCTAGGAAAATTTCTCGACAACCACATGATCCATGGAAGATAAATAAAGGACCTTTTTGTCTCCCACTAAATAACAAAAAATCCTCAAACTATAAGATAAAAGAACTCACTGTTCTCAAATATGTATAAATGTATATATATATATATGTATATATACCACAACTCAGGCTTTGAAGGTCAGCTGAAAAACAGCAGCAACCTTTGGTACAGTAAAAAGCAATACCAAGAGATATATACATATAGATGTATATATATTTATTTATATTAAATATATACACATGTATATATATTATAATCTACAATAATGAACTTACGAGAAAATTGATACACCAAATGTGAGGGATCTACCAAACTTCTATCATGCTTTGAACGTAGGTAACACTCGTTAGTTACTCTTTGCAAGTAGATGTGTTGTTCATTTGTTAGTCGTTGAGAGTAAATCTCATAAATCATTCGTCCTGTCATGTGATCGCTATGAAGAATATCTGTAACGACAATTTGAAAGTGCAGATTAATACGAGTGGGTCCACTGCAGGTGGTAGTGGTAGCGGTGACATCGGGTCACCCCACATTCGGAGGGGGCAGGGATGGGCCGGCTTACCTTGACATATCGCTTGGAGTAGATGCTGAGATGCGGGGTTGGGAGCCGATACATATGAGGGATGGACTGGCGTTGCAACAGGGTCCTGCTGATGCACGTGCAGATGCGTGTGAGCATGGGCGTGGGTATGGGTGTGTGCATGGGTGGAAGCTGCCGAGGCAGCAGCAGAGGCCGAAAGGCTGGCCATCTGTAGACGGACCATCGGATCCGTACTGAGTGCCAGTCGTTCAGCCTGCAACCGCTCGGCAGACATCCTGTCCATGGCTGCTGCTGCTGATGCCGCCGTCACGTAACCCTGCTCACCCAGCAAATGAGAGATGCCAGTCGAAAAACCTGGATAAACATGCCGAGTCAATAACTACATATACAATTTTAAAAAGGAAGAGGACGGGATGGGGGGTATGAACAAATAATGACATGGGGGGTGAAAAAAAAAAAAAAAAAGCAAACAAACAAGAAACGAAATTCACAACCAGAGTCTGACTCTTCAATGTAGAAGGTAAAAAAATATAAAGTCAATATACAAAATGATTTAAACAAAAGAGATGAATTTAGTTTGAAAAAAAAAAAAAAGATTTAATTCTTTAAAATATATATATGATAGTGTTATCTCGGTACTTGTCCAGGATTTGAACCTAATTTCCGTGACTGCCCGGCAGCAGCGAGCCGACAGCTAACGGAAGTGTCCGAGACCTGCCGAGTCGAAGACGAGGCTGGCGTCAAACAGCCGATAACGATTTGAAGGAGACGCTTGTTAACCAATTGCAAAAAATGAATTTCGAAGTGCTGTGTCGCACGATTGGATCTCCGGAGGAGTGCATTAACTTTTGTCAGCAGAAAGCTCTGCTGGCAAAAGTAATGTGGTGTATGCGATGCGGCGGCGGTGGCCGACTTTGCCGGTTAGCACCGCGAAAGACTGTGGCGGACAAATATGCCTGGAGATGCCCCACCCAGGAATGCCGGGCTTGGATTTTGTTGCGATCGGGGACGTTTTTTTCGCGATCAAAATTAGAAATTTCGACCATTCTAAAGATGATCTACCTGTGGTCCCAGGATATGGCGATCGGTAAAAACCTACAAAAAGAATGCGGCGTACTGTCTCGAACCACGCAAGTGGACTGGAAGAATTTTCTGCGGGAGGTGTGCACCGAACATCTAGCGCGAAACCCCAGACGACTCGGAGGCTCAGGGCATACGGTTGAGATAGACGAGAGTCTGTTCAACCGTAGAAAACATGACGCCGGCCGTGTTCTCCAGTTACAAAAAAATAAAAATGGTTAATAAAAGTTAAAAAAAACAAAACATTTTATTATTTTAGCATTTAAAAGTTACAAAAAAAAAACAGTATTTATTATTTTAGCGAAAAAAAGTTTATTTATTTCAGCTATGGGTTTGTTCATTTATTTCATTTTTTGTATAAAAATATATGCATTTCTTTTTCTTTACGTATATTCATCGTCTTATATTGTTGTCGTCTGCCGAGCTTCATTTTTTGTTTTTAACAATTTCTGGCAGTTTTTTTTATTACAGCGTCGACGACGCTAGCCTCGTCTTCGACTCGGCAGGTCTCGGACGCTTCCGTTAGCTGTCGGCTCGCTGCTGCCGGGCAGTCACGGAAATTAGGTTCAAATCCTGGACAAGTACCGTTATCTCTTACTAGAGTATTACCATTGTTCTCTATATATATATATATATATATATATATATATATATATATATATATATATATATATATTAAATATGTGTAGAGTGAATGTGTCTATTTTGCCCTGCTGATGATCTAAATTCTCTCATACAATTATGCATACCTCTTGCAAATTAAACTTCATCTTTCTGGTGAATCCTCATATGATGTTTGAATCTTCCAACTGCCATACATTCATTTCTATATACTCTGCATGTAGAAACACCATTAAACCATAGTAAAAAAAACTTCCATGCATTTGTAACTTCTTTGATGACTTCTAAGACAACCATTACTGCTACAGATCCTTCCACATTCATTAGAAGATTCACAGATTCTGATAAATGCTGCCAAACTTCTTGCAGGCATCTCTCTTGAGTTTCTCATGATGAATGCAATTTCTTTCAAATAATATCTTACAATTCTGCATCGACTTCTCCCACAAAGAACGATCAAGTGGTAATATCTTCTAACGATTAACTGTGACATTTGCTTTCAGCAATGCATTCTTTAAGCAGTCTTTATACCTCATGTTTGGTTTATGTAGTGGACGCTTCCCTTCCAGCTAACTCTTCATATGAAAGTTGTTTAGGAATCCGGTCATCAGTCATTCTCATCACATCTCCATCGATACTGAGTATCTCAAACGCAATGCTGGTGAAATGCTTGACTGTTGGATTGCATAGCATATCAACCTCTGATAGGTAATTTTATGCCTAATCTGTATATAGTTATACTGTTTGAAAAAAAAATTTATTGAAAAATTCTTTTTAGGTAGGTTTGTAGTTGCATATTAGTTTTATAGGTAAATTCCTTTCTGGATATTTCATTTTATAGTTATGTCATTTGTGTATCTATTTATTTTGTGGGCAAATTTCTGTGAAGAATTCACATATTTCATAGGTATTTATCCTTTCAAAGATTTCTCTAAAGTTTGTTCTGTTGAAATATTTTTGTCTTATCTTAAATAAGGTTTTGCATTCTAACAGGATTGTTTTATTGTGCGTTGGTTTCCACAATTGAATTTTGGTGGATCCTCCTTTCTCAGTAAGAGGTTAAATAGGTGCGTCACAAGTTATACATCAGTTTTCTTCTCTTCAATTGGTTGCAATAGACCTGCCTGAGGAGCCCAATCTACCCTAATTTCAAATGAAAGTGATCTTTTTTCCTAAATAGACAGCCATCCAAGACAAGCTCTGTCAGTCTGAAAAAAAAAAACCCTGATTTTAAGGCACCAGTAACCAGTAACCAGTATTTAACCCCTTCTGTCTGTTCCAAACATTTCTGCTGGAAAACGAGGAGCTGGACTTAAGTGTAAAAAGCTATTTGATATGAATATCATTTGGAATATTTAAATAGCTGACAAAAGATTATTCTCAACAGTCATCCTGATAACAAATTTGGCAATGTTATATACTTCCAGTCTACACACACACATGATATAAGATCTATCAAGAGCCCCTATCTTTTAAAAATCTAAACAGAATTCATCTCTTTTGTGTACATTTAACATTTTATTGAATACAAAAAGGATTAAAGAAATGCTGGGATCAACAATTCTGCATCTTAATTATATCTGTTACTTTTTCATTTTTCAATACAATTCTTGAAATATTTTTGTACTCATTTTTGTTATTTCTTTCATAAAAACTTTTAATGGCTTTTCATCTTCAGTCAAAATAATACTAGAAATTAAAATATTGCGACATATCTTAGAAACTAACTGAATGAATGTCAGTTTAAAAGTTCTAAGTTCTAAACATAAAAAAAAGTACATAGATCACATTTTAGATCTATAAAAGTACAGGGTGGTACAAAAGTCTTATTACCCTTACCAAAAAGTAATGATAGAGGAACAGGCACTGAAGAACATTTTCTTAAAATGCCACGAAAATGATGGTGTTCATATAGACCTTTTTGATGTGCGACAGTGTCAATGAATTAACAGAATCCATTACTTATTCTTCTATTCTTTTTATTTTGTCTTACTGTTCTTATAGTGAATTAATTGAATCCAGGAAATGTGTTTTGTATTGCTGCATTACTTTTGCCTCTATTATTGTTATACTTTGTGTTAGTAGTAACAAAACATTTGACCATCCTGTACTTTAAAATGGTTTATAAATTAGCATTATTTTTTTTCAACTGTTACTATCTTAAAAAATTCACAATTTTGCAAGTTCACGGGGTCATATCTCAAAATGTTATATGTGCAACATGAAGATGGAGAAGATCATGAGACATCTGTAGTCCAGTGTTGGCTGTGAGTCTTCAAGACAAATTTTTGCTAAAGATCGGCATCAACAGGGTGTATCATCAGAGATAACTCTGCAATGTTTCCTTTCCTGCCTTTTCAGCCTAGGCCAGGCATTCCCAATCAAGGGTGTGAGATGATATTTCAGTGTGTGTGTGCATGGTAAAAGTCTAGGTTTGGGAAAGTAAAAAATTAGCGTACACTTATAATTTGTTGCCGGTATTTCAAACAGAACATTCATCTTGAAAGAGTATGAAGACAGCCTTTTATGAATACTTGATTTAAGTCAGCACTGAGCAGGATGAAATATCTCAAAGTTCATACATTTAGATATCTATACTAGAAAATATCTACAAGTTCATACACGAGATATCCTTATACAATTTGTGACAACATTCTTATGTGAGTCATGATTCAGTTCTCTTGTCAATCAAGACAAAATCAAGAAATTGCCTGAATCAACAAGGAGATACACAGATCATCAAAAAGTGCTCGTCGAGACAAAATTATAAACAAAAACAGGGAAAAAAGTCACCAAATTCAAATTTACCATTTGTTCATATTCGAATTTGTTATATCAGTTTGTTTCTATTTTTTTGATTTTCATGTAATTCAAAAATTAGCTAAATAAATTTGTTGCTCAACTTGAGTATATATTAGTTTTGTTTATCACCTTCAAACAAGATATTACTACTGTAGCTGGTGAAAGTTTTTAGGTATGAGGACAATAGAAAAAGATTTGGAATGGCTGGCTTATGCAACACATTTTCTCTGAACTTCGAAATGCTTTTTGCCTCATGAATGGCGTGTCTCACCATTTCCTTCTGTTTGACCCCCCCCCCCCCATTTCCAAGTATGGGGATCTTACCCACAACTTTGATGGACTTCTATGCAATATATATATATATATATATATATATATATATACACAAAGTTTTTGTTTCACTCTTAGAATAAAACTAGTTAAAAACTTAAATGTTAGTCTAAGAGACAAAAATATTTGTAAAAACCAATAATGTAGACACATGAATATTAATGAAATTATCTAAAAACTGAAACAATTATAATAATTTTAATGTTTAATTAAATTTGAAGATGATGGAGGAAAGTTTCATTTTCTTTTGAGAAAGAAAAGAGAAATATATGAAGAAAAAACTTAAATATTTGTGACTTACCTAACCGTTCCAAACGTTCTCTTTCTCGCGCCAAAAGGTCATTGGCTAAACTACTGGGTGGATAAACCCCAGGTATATGAGGTGTATTGGTGCTAGAGCTGTTACCTGCAGGCTGCTGAACCAGGGGACCAGCAGTGGCAGTGGGAGGGTAACTAAAACGTCTCATGTCAAGCCAATGAGGGGCATCCAATGTGTTTCCACCTAAAATAAATTACATTTGTCAAATGATCATTTAATAAAAAAGAATTGTGAACTATTCATGACATTATGTGAATTTTTTGCCTACAAGTATAAAGTAAAATTACACGTCTGCATTGAACACAAGTTTCTGAATAATAATAATAAAATCTAAAACATTTAATTTTTCTATGCGATTTAAAAAAAAAATATGATTCTTTTTAGACCCAATTCATTTTATTTAAAAGAAAAAAAAAAATGGAAATATTGTTACTTTTAATCTTCATATGATCACACGGAAAATATTTATACCGTGAAACTGAAGTTACCTGGACATTTTCACAAAACATTATTCATTCAATCTCTTAGCAAACTATTTTTTTTGAAAGAGAATCTTTTTTTTATGTCTATATTATACCCAATAAATATTCAGTTTTTTGATTGCGGACCTGACTTTCTTTCCCAACTTTAGGAACTAATTTCAAAATTAGTATTAAACTTGACAATCATTTATCAATTAGAAGAGACAGTCACCAATTTTTAGGAGAAATAGTAAATGTAAAGGACTGTTGAAGAACTCTTGAATATTGGCTGTAAGATAACAGATAAATACAGGCATTCATGAAACATGAAAATGTAGTTGACAATTAAAATGGCTAATAGAAAAAGAAAAGTGTTTCTCAGCAAAAGAGACTTTATGCTTATTTTGTTTTTGATAATGAAATTTTACCAATCGGTTTTTGATAATAAAAAAATGCTGATAAAAACAAATAAGATTTTAAAAAACAGTTTCGAGGATTTTTGATTCTTGATTTTTTTCCCCTTCCAGTCTGAAAGAAACTAATATTTTACAGAAACAAACACTGAATCTATCCAATAAACATTTTTAGAGATTTTTTTTCATTGAATATCTTGGGATAATTTTTTAGATTAATTCTTGAGATTTCCTTAAAAAATACACAAACCATAAGATACATCACCAGGTAACTATACAATAGTATATTAGATTGAATAACATTTGTCAATTAACGATGATATCTACTGTGTAGATTTTGTTGAAAATTACTTTTTTCTCACTTTAGTTTCATAATAGAGATAGAATTACAGAGTATTTAAATTTCTAGCTCTAAATTTTTGGATAAACTTGGGAGCAAATGGATACCCAACAAAGTGAAATAAACAAAATGATAAAAGGGGGATAAAGAAAGAGAAATCCTCTTAAATGTTATTAGAGAAGATTAAGGGATTAAAAGAAAAAGAAAGCAGTCACAAAATTAGTCACGTAATAAGATGAGTTAAGTAAATTGATTTCATAATTTATCTGCCTTTTAAAACGTTTTTGTACTATTGTTAGTATAAGAAATTGCTTATTACCAAAATGTAACTAATATGAGTGACTTGTTTGCATGTCCCCTTTTAGGCAATTAAACATATGCACGTGAAATTTAATAGGAACAGTCCCCTATTTATGCAGATTGTCTTACGGGGTCCTTTTAAATAATTACATATGAATGAAATTTAGTAAGAATCATCCCCTACAGGGGTATCTTTTAGACATAGGAACACAAAATTTAGTAGGAAGGGTTCTCTACTCATGCAGATTGTCCTACAGGACTCCCCGAAGTAACCAGAAACCTTCTGAGAAAATTGTTTGTCTTCTTACCTTTGATTTTAACTAGATTTAAACCAGAAATAAATGACATACAATTAAGCTGATTCTAAAAATAACTCAAAAAAGTTACACCCCCCCCCCCCCCCCCCACCACCACCACAAAAAAAAACAGTGTAAAGAATAAACTCACGTATTTTTGAACCAGGAGTACCGGGTGGTTTCATTTCCAACTCAGCTTTGAACTTTTCCCTCATCTCCATTTCACGTAATTCTCTCTCCCGCAGCTCTCTTTCCCGAGCATCACGCTCCCGTTTGTCTCGTTCCAATTCCAACTCCAGCCTGACGAAAAAAAAAAAAAAAAAATGAAAATTAGAGATTTTGTTTTTACCAAACATATTCTCAAATTTCCACCTTTTTGTGAACAAATAAAAATCACTTGTTTACCACACCTCTTTACAGGTCAAGATATAACCTCAAACCCATTTCTTTAAAAGGCTCATCAAGAAAGCATAATCTCAAAAGTTTATGACTCCAGGGTATCAAATACCCGCTCGTACAGAACACTATCTCAAACAAAAAAAATAATCAAATAAATCTAAAAAAAAATAAAATGCAAAAAAAAAATAATCGAAAATAAAAATATTCTCTTCCCATGCCAAAACCCTGCAACAGTTTTCACATTTGTTTTCAATTTTTTTTTTAATATAATCTTGTGTGTGTATATATACACACACATACACACACAATCATTTTGTTTAATCAATTTATGGGTAACTAAATGTTCAATGTACTTTGTTTCTCTTTAAGCTAATGTCAGTGTTATTTATTTGTTTATCAATAAATAGTAAAAATTAATATGTACCTTAAGCATGCCCCTCACCGCATGTCATTTTAGTTGACAAAGATTGTCCACATTTTGTTTACTGTCTTCTTTCTCCTTCCCCTAAATGACTTTTGTACACTTGAAAATAACGAGATCTCACACTCATGTCTACTCTTTCTCTTCTCCACTAGAAGGCATTTTCGGTTCTTCATAAACAAGTCAGCTGTTTTAATATGTTATTAACAGTTGAAACAAACAAATGAACTATTTTGTGACCCTTTAAACTTAGAAAGGAACTTGGAAGCATTTAAACTGTCAAATAAAAAGTAATTTCTGATTTTTTCATTCTTAGCAAATCTGCACGTATAAAAGTTTTGAAGCTATTTACATCAATAATTTTATAAATAAAGATTCAAACATTACCATAATAAAATTAGTTATGGTTTTATAGCAAGTTGGTTCCATTAACAATATAACAAACGATAATGTAAAAATTAAACTTTCAAAATCCTATATATATATATATATATATGATAATTTTATTTACACAGACATGTACAAAATCTGCGACACTGGCATGTCGATGTTATCGATCAACAGTTACTATAAACTGAGATCTCATCAGGCAGAGTTAGAATCCGATCTTAACCTCAGATCATATTTGGAGAGAATCTCCAATTCTCTCCAAATATGATCTGAGGTTAAGATCGGATTCTAACTCTGCCTGATGAGATCTCAGTTTATAGTAACTGTTGATCGATAACATCGACATGCCAGTGTCGCAGATTTTGTACATGTCTGTGTAAATAAAATTATCATATATAAAGCTCTATTTTGATATTGAGCACTTTTTATAAACCCGGTTAAAATTCTCTGGATTACCACCCTGTGGATATTTTTCACCTGGATTATTACCATTATTATATATATATATATATATATATATATATATATATATATATATATATATATATATAAAAAACTAGTTGTAAATACCCCCCCCCCCCCCCCCGACCAAATGAGAGATTAGTAAGTATTAAAGGTGAATAAAATGCACAAAATAAGAAAAATGATAAAAAATGAATTCTGAAGCTAATGCAAGAAGGGAAGTAGAATAATCCCCCAAAAAGAATAAGGGCTATTTGGTTTGGGAGCATTATATCATGCAGGTGTGACAGTAAGCATAGCAGCAGCGATTTTGAGTGTTCATAGGATTAAAAAAAAGAAAAGAAAAAAAGAATACAAAACCAACCCGGGGATGATACACGCAGATATAACCAAAAGGAGTCAGTTCAAAATAATTTCATTTTCTAAATGAAATAGGAAATTTTCTTGGCTCATTTTACAATGTACAAACCAGTTTTGTTTTATTTAACGACGAAAAAAAAAATGCCAATTGGAAAAGATTAAATGCAAGTTGCTGTTTTACCCACATCTAGGGAGGAACATTCATAAGTTTTTTTTAATGGTATTACAGCGCAACTAAAACTCAAAAGACTTGAGCTTAGCTCAGATGACTCCAGAGTCCACGTTGGTATCCATTAAACTGGAAATTTGTGATTTCAAGTGAATCAGCAAACATCTCTATAAGACGCTTGTGCCTTCATTTGTACGCATGTTATCACCTTCACATCCATTTTAAAAAATGAGATCATCCGATCGCCAAAGATGAAATGCAAACAATCATGGACTACTTAATGTTGCTGAGTTGATAAAATTTACACTTTACGGATTTCAAAATGAATTGTTGCAAAATCGAAGATGTCATTGTCACCAACTTAAAAGTGACATTCATTTATTTATTTAAAGGATATTTATGGTAAGAAGGAGACTATTTACTTTAAGATTTAAATTGTTATGATAAATTAATTAAAACATTCATTTATTTAAACAATATATAAGTAGTTTTATAATAATAAGAAAAAGAAAATGGTAGGTAAACCACTGTGGAATCCCCAGAGTTCTGTTAGTTAATAGTATTATTGTATATAATAGTGTACGAGTTCAATTTTCAGGGCCAAATTTGGTGAGATGAAAGATTGAGGTTGGAGACAAGTAATAAGTTCCCAGTTTAAAAACAAAGAATAGCAGAAGTGGAGTGAAGACAAACTTGGAACTTTCTGCTGGCGTCACCTGAGACTAATAATTTAAAACTTGAATTTTCTTTTTTCCTTTTAAATCAGATATTTCTACTTTCTTTAGCATTTTTTTTTTTTTAAATAATGTTCTTCATTTTCCGCGTCATACTATAAACTTATTTTAAAATTTCTACCTTCAAGCACTGATTTTAAAATAAGTTTTTAATTGGAAAAAAAATTCTTAGAAAAAGTCACTATTATTAACAGAATAGGGTTGAGGAATAATTAATGAGTTTTTGTTTTTCTCTAAAATTTAAAAATGTACTCCAAAATAAAAACTAAAAACATTGGTCAAAAATGTATTTTAAAAGAGAATCTTCTGACCTCTTAATGTTATTAATTTTTGTGTATTTTTAAATTATTAAAATGGAATATCATTTTTGATACAATTTGTGTTTTGCATTTAATCAAGCTGCTAACATTGCCAAAGCTGCTTGCAAGATTTGTGCTATGCCTTGAGAAGGAGCAATGCTTCAAAGTATTCCCATCAGCCATTGTTTTTGGCACTTCAAAGGTGGGAATTGTGATCTTGGAGAAATCACACATCAGTCAACTAATTCAGTTCACCAAAGACCGATTGAATAAACTTTTCATGAAAATCCAAAGAGAATTTCCAGAGCAGATGGATTGTGATAAAAAAAAAAACACATTTACTCAGCATCTAACGTTAAGAAACGCTCATCAATCCAATAATTATTTTTTTAAAAAAGAAAAGATAAAATACTGTTTACTGAAAGTATATAAAGAAATGGAATCTCTCTTTCTAAGATTATAATTCAAAGTTCTCAACATAAAAAATACATAGATCACATTGTATATCTATTCAAGTACTTTAAAATGGAATATAAACAAGCTTTGTGGGTGCACAAACAGATTTTTAAACTTTGTTCCCATCTTTGAAAAATTCAGATTTTTAGCAAAGGTCACAGGATCATATCTCTGGAGCTCTTTGACAGAGATATAAAATAGGTATCATTCAACTTTTCTCACGAAAGATCTATAAAATTAGAGAGAAAAAAATAATTTCATGATTATAAAGAAGTTCTCAACCTGCGTAGATAGTGTGTAATTCAGATAACTTACAATAATTGAGTAAGAGCTAGAAAAAAAATAAGCCAAGCACAAGCCACAAGAATCATCACTATTTAATATATTATAATTGAAAATATTCGCCAAGTTTGAACCACCCACCAAAATAAACTGCTCCATATTGTGTATTGGACTGGCAGACACGGGGTGGGAAGAATGTCAAGCCAGAAAGAAGCAACTTTTTTTTCTTTCTTTTTTTTTTTGTGTTTTAAATCGAGATAAGCAGTACAAGTATTTATAATATTAAAGAATAAGGTTATAGTAATAAGAAAGCTGCAAACTAGTTAACAGATAAAATTCACAGCCACTCCGTGTATTAGGACATAACGTTTTTTTTTAAACGTAAAACAAGTGAGTTAAAACAAAGAGTTATGAAATAATTACCTTGAGGCATATAACCTTGCTTCCACACTACAAAAAGGTGGAAAATAAATAGTTTTAAAATAGAATAGTAGGATAACACTGTTGCGACAATATAAATTGTCAATTGCCTAAGTTGTCCTTTTCTTTTTTAAATAAAAAACAAGCAGCTGATTGAACAGTGTCATTCCGAATAAAAAACGAGGCCAGAAATCATACAATTTAATAATGGTCAATCTGTTAGACATATGATATAGTTTTAGCACAAATAACAGTTGAGTTGAGAATCTAGTAAAATCCCAACTCTTCATGGTGATAGACACAACATTTATTTAGAAGTCTTTTCTTGATTGTTTAACTTCAATTTTCATACTTCTTTTTCCTGTGAAGTTCTGCCTATCTTATCCTTTAGTGTCTTGTTTACCACCCATATTTCCGAGTTGTAAAAGAACATACTACCACTACACATCTTAGAGGTCCTTATTTTCAACTTGGATGTAGAGAATTAAGAAAATATAGGAAGGTTTGGTTGTTTTATGGCATGTTAACCCTTTATTGGTTATTGAATGCTCAATTCAGTCATTTTTGTAAACGTTTTCATGCTTCAAGTTCTTAATATTTTCAAACACTTATTATTCATGTTCTACATTTCTGTAATTCGTTTCATAGAGTAAATGTTAAATATTAACTTCCATTTATACATTTGTAGATTAATTTGTTTTGTAGATGTTTATTTTGTATTTAACACATTGATGGGACTATGACAGATGCTACCACTCCAGGTCAGAATGGACATGTGAGCAATGACAACTTAGGGATGATTTCACACTCCCAAAGCTCCCAATTTGAGACCTCACCACTGGATGTATACTGCCATACCCAGAACTAGATATAGAACAAGCTACAGTTTAGAATTCGACTGACATGAAAAAAATAATTAAGAAATATCTTCATGATGTACATACCCATGACGGAAAGCATATATCATATACAAAAAAATCACGTAAATTGATCAAGTAGTTTTTTTGTCGTTGCTTTAACAAAAGAAAATTATATGGGTAAACGAGGATCGTCGATATATCAACACCATATTGGACATTGTGTTTGCCAACCAAGTGAGATAACTCCAACTTGGCCGTCAAACACAATGCCAATATGGCGTCGATATATTTATGATCTTCGTTTACCCATGAAATATAATTTTCTTTTGTAAAAACAACAACAAAAAAACCAAATACTTGATCAATTTATGTAATTTTTGGTATATGATATATGTTTTCTGTCATGGGTACGTACATCATAGATATTTCTTTCTTTTTTTCATGTTGGGCGAATTCTAAACTTGCACCCAAATTACTAATTAACTGGCAAAGTAGTCTAACCCAACTCATATTTAGTGCTTAGGAAAAACTTGTGAGCCTCTGTATGTTTGAGAAGAATAAACGCTAATTTGACCGTTTATCAATAGTTTTAAAATATTAAGCTGATCAGATGGTCTGAACCACTCCGTGACAAGACACACGGTTGGTACCCATTTAGAGATCTGTGAGAACTGACACGTCAACATGATTTAATTATAAATGTTAGAAAATTAAGTTGACAATTCAATCTCTCAATACACAGCCATGTAATATCCCTCCCCCAGGTCCTTGCATGGTTCTTACCTATAATGGGAAATCTAGTTGTTTTTGTTCTTAACCACTTCATGGCATATCAACCCTTTCTGAATCATTTAGTTCCAAATCTTGAATTTAAATGTAAATCATATTTAGTAGTTATGAATTTGGATCCAGTTTTTGGTTTGGGATTATTTAATACTGAAAAATTACCTGTTGTAAATGAGTCATTGTATATGCGTAGTTGAACACAAATTTGTATTTTTATTAATAACTCTGGGGAGATAGTGGGTTCATACCTTTCCAAACAGTATGAATGTGTAAATGACCACAATAGATCCAATAGGGGTTGAACTCACTATAGAAAATCTCAGACAGCAAAATATCTTACACCATTCAAAATTAGACATACACTGTCAGCAATATTGAACACTATCTTTATAAATATAGTAACACTCATCATCATCAGCATCATCATATTATGTTTAATGTCCATTTTACATGCTGGCATGTGTTGAATGGCTTTTAGAAATTGACTTCTAAACTAAGCTATTTCTGGTTCTCTCAAGTTCATCCTTATCACTTCCTTCTATGTTCTCCTTTGCTTTCACCTGCCAATTAACCCTGCTATCTCAATTGTTCTACCATTAACTCAAGAGCTCCCATCCATTCTTTCTACATGGCCATACAATCAAAGTCTCCTGTTCTGCATACATCTCTCTATACTGTCCAGATTTAATCTTCCTCTGAGGTCATCAGATCTTAGTTAATCTAACATTATGCTCTATAAATATATAATATACTATACGTCCACAATGATGTTGCATACTATTTTTACGTCAGTATATTTATTTTAAATAAGCGTTTAAAATTTTTTAATCAACTCAAAATGTGCATTATGACGCAAGTTATGTAAATTATATTGCCTAAGGATATTTTCTTTTTATTACTATTATTACTTATCTATTTAAAACAATTATGCCTGAATTCTAACCCAATATATGTTGACTTAACTCGCACACGAGCAAAAGCACTCCCAGGAATAAAATAATTTTCAAGCACCAGAGAGGCTGCAAGCACGAATATGATTCTTCAGTTCACTGAGACTTCTGAAGAACCTGTTACAAAACATACACAGACATATGACAAACGAACGAGGGCTGGTAGCATCTGCCAATCTTCCTCTATTTTGGATATTAACGGACTTAAATGTACCCTTTCAAACAGTTTATTTCATTCGTTGGTTTTTAATCCGGTTCGACTCAAATTCTTTAACAGACCAACTGATGGTGGCTCTCCAGCTAGATTTGTTAGAAACAAGTTTCTCAGTCCTCCACATAGATGCCAGTGTTCCTCAAAGTTTCCTTGAGCCAGTCCTTAAACCTCAATTTGCATGGACCACATCTGCCAGTTGAGACTTCCTTGTAAAATATTTGCTTGTACATGCAGTAACTAGGTGTCCAAACTAGTGAAGACGAGATCCAAAGATCATTCATTCTCAATAATCGGCAGGTGACATCGTTCAAGCACTATGGTGTCTGGTGTAACTGCTATCTTTAAGATCCTGTGAATGCAGTTATGATGCAACACACACACACACATTGCTGCAGGTTTTACTGACATAAGCAAAATGTTGGCTCTGCCTCCATATAGTTAAAGGAAAAGCAAATAACGTACCTTTCTCGAGATCCACTTGGATAAACTGATGCTAATCTATAATGTAGCATAGGATCCATGTGTGGAGGCAGGGTAGATAATCCGTACGGTCCAGATCTTGCATAATCCTGACCTGGAATGGAAAAGATTTTTGTCATCAAACAAAATGTATCGTTAAATATAAAATGCAGAATCAAAAGTTATAAAATAATTTTTTTTAAATATTCAGTTATTAGACACGTTAGAAATATTTTGAAAAAGCAAAAAGAATCAATTCGACACCCTGATTAGCTAGCAGCTGAAAGGAATGGGTTTAGCATACTACCATATCTCACGTTACTAAAACCCCACACCTTTCCAAACTGACTTGGTCTTAGATTCATACTTTTTCCATTTCTATCTTCGATTTCAACAAGATTTAAACCATAGGTAAATGACACATATTGATAAACATAAACCTTAAAATTTGTGAAAATTACAATCATTTAAGATAGTTTAATAGTCATAAAATCCTTCATCTCTTAGATAATTAAAATAATTCATACAATAGCGATTCTGTGCGCGCGTGTTTGTAACCAAAATACAGAATATTATTTAAAAAGAACTATGTTACATAAGATCAACAATCATTATATTTAGGTGATAATTTATTTAACATATAGGAACATAAAATAATATTCAGAGTTTTGGGTACACACATTCACAAAATCTCTATGACAGTAAAACACACACACAAAAAAAACTCTTAATGGGATGAATAGCTTTTAAGTTCTGTGACGTCAAAAAAGGTTTATAGTTATTGTAATAACTTCTGTAATAGAAGAACCCCAAATGAAAACTTGGCTTGCTTTCCCATGAAAACATAAATTTGGTTCGAGATTTACTGGAAAAATTGCAAAATGCAGCATTGCCAGAACATATTTGATAAAATTTGTTGAAAATAGACGCAAAGGTTTGAAGTAAAAATAAAAATAGCAAATATTTTTGTCTGATGAAATCTTTATTGAATTACGAAAGTTTAAGATTTTTAGACTAGAAATAACTATTTGATTTTGACTTTTTAGATTTTCTTGCATTCAAGAAACAGTTATGATCTAAAAATGTATCCCCTTCTTTGCAGGGTTTATAGCTCGAAAACTTTCCTAAACAATTTAATCTTTTTTTTAATTATCATTGTATTTATACTGAATTTATGAAAATTCCTACTGACATTAACATTATTTGTTTTGCATTGTTTTACTCATATCTTGGTGGTTGGCATTTTCACAATGGTCTTCTTCGGGTTCCCTTTGCTGGGAATTTTGAACTGAAACCTTTGTTTGAATCCACTGGAGTAGACATTTCTCATTTTGTATTCTGTGCCTTTCGGATATTTTGCATCAGTCCATTTTTGCTTAAGTTTTTTCACTAGCGATTGAATTTGCAGCCTTCTTCTATTCATTTAACATCACTTTTCCTTTGTCCAGACGTTCGTTTTTATATTTCGCAAGCTCGCTCTTCAGCAGGTCAGCTGTCTCCAAATTCCACGCTGTACGGTCTTGTATAATCACTTGCTCTCAAGTTCTCCTTGGCCGGCCAACCCTCCTCCAATTCCAGATATCCATGCTTTTGCAACGATTTAATCAGGAAGGCAAATGTTCCACACGATCGTACTAGCGTAACTGATTCATCCTTAGCCTCAAGGTAGAATTCACTCTAGAAAATCTCTTAACCAATGCCTCTATCCACTAAGCCATGTGTCCAGCAGGATGATTTTTTTGTTTATAAACCTAATGCTTACTATGATTTCGTATCTTATGATGGAAATGGGAAAATGTTAACCAAGATGAGAAAAACTATACAAAAACAAATAGTGTAAATAACCCTAACCTCATTTCAGAAAAATATTGTCAAATTCTACTGAAATGAAGGAAGTTTTGGTATTTTTTAAACAAAAATTGATCGAATCTTTTGTTTTGGACTCACCTAAAGTATGTGGTCGAGCGTATTCACTGAGCTGTCTTAATGCTGGAGTGTCGTGGCTTGGATAGGGACGCGGAGTCATCCTTTCATTGCCATATGGCCCATGCTGAGATGATAGAGTACTGGTAACTTGTGCCTCAGACGAGCTGGACTTGACTGGTGTATCAATTCGTTTTTGCTAAAGAAAAAACAAATAAAAAGTGATTACTTAAGTCAAATGTTAAAAAGAATAAGTAATAAAACATTGTAGTTTGAAAGTGAAAAGAAAAAAATAGAAATCTTATTTAAATGTAGATGTAATTTTCTCCAAGGAATTTATTTCCAAATTGATTTTTTGCTGAATATAAGAGACATAAATATGAAAATTTGGCAGAAAGTTTGATGAAAAAAACCCAACAAAAATGACACAATTGGAAAATTATGAATTCAAAACTTGACATATTTTGCTAAATTATTTTAGTATTAAAAATAAAAATTCAATTTAACTCTGCATTGCATATGTAGACATTAAAAAAGTGCTAGAATTTTAAATTAAAACAATACAATGAATTACATGGTTTTCAATTTGGATAATTAAACAAATAAATTAGTGTTAAAGTTAGTTTGACCCACTCCTTTGTGGGTTTAGCACTGTGGTAAGTGAAACCACTAGCTAAGATTAGCGATAATGCAAAGCTCTCCATAAAAGCAAATTGAGCACGGTTCTAATAGTGTTTATATAAACATTATGATTTCACTTACTCGTAACCTGTTGTCAATAGCCTAATAGTTAGAAGCCGACTGTCGATCAAAACAGTTGAGTTTTGCTCCTGTCGTGAAGTGCTTATTGGTCCACACTGAAAAGCTGTGACACAACAAAAACATTGTCCATGGATGACATATACATCTGTCTGTCCCTCATGATATCAAGGAAGGATGACAGAGAAAATCTGTTCTCAATAAGCTAGAATTTTTTTCTCCAAAGCAAAAAAGAATGAGCTCCTAATTCTCTTCAACTATAAAAATTATTTTTCTCATTCGCGCGCACATAAGTAATCCTGCACTCTGATTTTTCTGTTACTGCTCTTCTTTTTTCGACAAACCTTTTTATAAATTAACATCAGCGTCCGAGTGGTTTTGCCAACAAACAATCCAGAACCTGGGTTTCTGATTGGTGTATAAAGGTTTGTACATGCATCGGTAAGTAAAAACGTAATGACATCATTCAAGTTGAAATTAAGATGAAACATGTTATAAGAGCATTGTACAAATATCGTTTAACTTGTAAATCAGCACGTTATGATGTTGAAAGTAAATTACAACCAGAGAAGGCAAATCAGGAATCCTTGGAAAGCTACTCGTGCGAATTTTTCTAACTTACCGGCTGAATTTTCTCTTCTTTAACAGCAGCAGCCGTTTGTAAAATTTTCTTCTCCCTTTCTTCCCGTTTCTTTGCAAGTTCTGAATGTGGTTGGGGTTTAAAAACTAGATCACAGCGGGAACAGGAATTAATTCCTCGATTCAACAGTTTAATAAATCTGGAGTAAAAAAGAAAAGTAATATTTTATCATGATCATAAACAGTAAAATGAGAAGAATCGTTTTCATATAAAAATTGATGGAAAAAAATAGAAAAATATGCTTATGGAAAAAAATTTATATTAAATTTAAATTGTCATTTTTAACTTCAGAATTAAATTTAAAACATCTATTTTTTCTATCTCTCTCTCTCTCTCTCTCTCTCTCTCTCTCTCTCTCTCTCTCTCTCTCTCTCTCTCTCGAGAGAGAGAGAGAGAGAGTGAGGATAGTCACTATCATTGAGGACACTTAATAATACCCATTATGATCTTGTTTGTAGTTTTATGTGCATAAAAATACAATCACAGTTTTAGTATTATAATATACTAGCAGGAAGACCCGACGTTTCTCGGGATGAGGATCACTACAATGTACTTTTTTCACTATGCGTATATCACCATATTACTTTATTTTTACTGCCCCCCCCCCCCCTCCAATACAGTCGGAAGAAGCTAAAATGTTGGAAAACTCTCTGAATTAGTGTCATATATATATATAGTTTAAATTTCATTAAAATTAGATATACATATTTAAGTTTTAAGGGTGTTCTGTCCCCATGGGTTAGAGAGGTAGGGGGGCACATCGTTATTCAGAACATCGAGGATAACGTATAGATCAGGAATCACTTCCATTGTCTTCCCCAGAAAATTTTATAAAAATAGGATTTGAAGTTTTAAGGGGGTTATGCCCTCATAGCCCGCTTAGGGATGCACTCCATTGTCTTCCCTGGTAACTTTTACATAAAAATATACTTTTTTTCTATAGGGAACACACGAACAGATATATATATATATATATATATATATATATATATATATATATATATATATATATGAACTAATATATGTATTATCTATATATTCATACCTTTAAACATGTGTTTTATAAAACTGATAAAGAACTTTTTTTCATTAGCTTTTCATATTATCATAAGTACATTTTTTCTTACCAATAAAATAAAGAAAATTTCCAAATGACATTTCAATGTTTCTATTATCATTTGTCCTAGCACTTTCAGCTATTTCATTAGCCATCTTCAAGGAAATGAAGAGTTTGAATGCAAAACACAGTTAATCGTCAAATGTACAAACATTTATAATCTAGAATTCGATTGTAAAAGGTTATTTTACTTGAAGGCAAGAAAATTAGGCAAACATCACATGATGTGACAAATGATTTTGAAGTGTGGTAATGTGACAAAATGTAAACACTTGTTAAAAATGTAAAAAAAAATAGATTAAAAAAAGGCTTTTATTGAGGTTTTACATTCAAACTCTTCATATGTTAATATCAATATCATCACTAATATCAATCATAATAACATCATGTTTCGGAATTTTTGAGATGAGGATTGATAATTTGGATATTCAAACTATATTATTAGATATTATTCTCTCAACGTTTCGGACGATATATCCTCTAACCTTCTTCAGGTGTATCATGTCAAACACGAGAATCTGTACGGAATAATAATATCAATCATGATAAATAGTCATTGTAACATTTTTTGTGAAATTGCCAATTAGCCAAGATATTAAATGCTAATTTTATCTAATTTTATTTAGTGAGTTGCATCAATTTTTAGTCATTTTTTTCCAATCACGCTTTTGTTTAATGTTTGCTGATGAGAATTTCTTTAATTTTATTTGAATGCCTGTTACGCGTATTTATGTTATTGACCAGATCTTTCATCTATAAAATGATAAGATAATGTAGTTTGTCCAATGTAGCTAATAATTTTGCTGTAAGGAATACAATTCCCTAATGGATATGTCAACTGGTATTAAACATTGTTTTTGGTAAAATTATTTTTTTTACATTTATTTGGAAGAAATTATTAGCTAAATATTTTTTGTTGCTTCAGTAGGTGGACTACATCGTCTCTATATGATTAAAATGGTGTGACTCATTTGTGCACGTGTTTCTCGCTTCTACATTAGTTTTATTGTTTCAATTTTATACTTTTCTTTCTTTCTACTTCCTTGGCAATAGATAGCGATTTCAGCATTATTAAAACGTTTTCAACAAAAATAGCAAGTGCTTTGACTGTGTCAGCGGCTATCATAAGACTAAAAATAGAAATAGTTCAACGAGTACATGGAATATGACTGTATATAAGTAGTGTACATAAATAGTTGTTACTTTAAATGGAAAACCTTTTGTATAATCACTAATAATCTGAATAAATTCCATTTAATGACAAATCTAACTAAAATTTTATTTTATGCCTCATGAGTGAGCCAATAAAAGTACAGCATCCTGTTGAATCACAAAATTCCCTCAAGGGGGAGGAGGCAATACTTGGGTTGATTGGTTGGTTTTGTTGGGTTGATTAGTTATGTTGCCATATAAACATTTTTTTTTTGTGTGTGTGGGGATCTAATGCTGAAACAATTCCCATTACGAATATATGATTAATTAAGACCAAGTTGATATTTTACCCATAGCTTGAAGGATATTGTGAGTTCATACCTTTCCCAATGTTATTTGTGCAAAACTAAACATAATAGATCATGTAAGACTTGAACTCGGCATAGCCAATTCCATAGTTGGAAACCATTTACATTAAACCAATCAAACCTAACAGCGTATGTGGATTTATTGAAGATTTTCAAAACCCTTAATTCTTTTGCTTCAGAAAGCAGATATGTAACATAAACTTGCAGATCATATTCCCTTGAATATTTCGCCAAATATATCTCAAAAATGCATTCACAAGTTCAGACTTATCGTTATTTCTTCCTAGCTAGAATACTCATCCTACTCTAGCACTACGGTGGGCTAACTCTTTCTCTCCAGCAGATTATCTAGACGGCGACTCACTGCATAAACAACTGGAATTTTGCATAGATAACACATAGCAGTAGTTCGTTCACTCTTTTCTTCTTCTTTGTTGTTATTAACAGCTGTCGTGATGTGTGTTCATTTTTGTTTGACAACCAACAGAAAATCATTGGGTTTAACAATTCTTTTGGGGGGGGGGGGGTTCTCTTTTTTACAGTATACATGGAGGTTACATAATACTCTGTGTCTTCTTCAAATACATCCCTCATGGGAGAAGGGCACAGTTGTCACAAAACTGCTTTTTTGTGGTTAAAAAAAAAAAAAAAAAAAGAGAGAAAGATTTTATCGATTTCTCCTTACTCTAGCCTTATATGGAAAATTGTGTTTTTAACACCTAATCTTGCGACACTACAATTGTTAATAATACTGAGATTCCCTTGAACCCTTTAATAAATGTACAATAAAACGACCGTGTCATATCCTACCTATGTAGGCTGGTCGATAAATATCAACAACACTGATTTCATTCTGATTTATCACAGAATGTGACATTTGCATACCAATATTCTAACAATCATAACTAACAACTGAACCACGATCTACATGGTTCAAAGTAAGGTTCAAAACCGATTTTATATAATCTCCTGAAACCAGTTTTCATATGATGATCACTAAAACCGAGATCATTTTACCAAAACTTGTTTTAACGTTTCAAGTTTTTGCTCTTCCTAAAAAATGTTTTGAAGAAATGCTATAACAGCAGTTGGTCAACCTTTAGTTGTCTGTTACATTGAGGTTACATAATACTCTGTGTGTCTTCTTCCAACAAGGATTTTTTACCTTCTCCGATACCTTAGATCAGCACCTTTTCATTTCCTTCCCAAACTCTTGCCGATTTCTAGAATTTTAAAGTTACAGAGTTTATTCATAGCAGACCAAGGAAACTATGTGTTGTCAATTCTTTACCATAAAGTATGCATAATAACCGGTTCCAGATTTATTTCAAAGAAATAACACTAACTAAATTCTCTATTTTACAATGGTTTTTATGGTGCAATAAGTTTTATACTTTTCCTTTTCATTCTTATTAGCCCTAACATGATATACAGAAAATCAACTGTGCAATTTTTTTTCATTAAAAAAAGCAAAGATGAAACTCAATGCACGAAGTGTGTGAAAATTATGAAGTCTTCTTGAGAATCTACCACATCTCTAATGTTGCATTTGAAGAGAATTTATCAAATCCACATAAACCTATATGCAAACCAGCCTCCTGTGAAAATGGCAAGCAAAATGGCAGACTTTTCAACATCTATTAAAATCTATTAAAGAAAAGATTTCAAAGTTAGCTGCCATCGATGGATTTTATTTCAATTCAATCCTGAAAAGATAATTCTTCATGATCAGAGACAAATATGATAAATTAGCGCCACCATGTGCAATTGACGTCAGGAATATAATAATGAATTACTACATAACCAAGAAGGAAAAACTTATTCATTGTTTCAAAAAACTCATTAACATTGGATGAATACATATTAATTCAAAATAAGCGATATATGAACATAAATGTTCTGGCAAAAGACGACAATTGCTCAGTTCTCCTGCTATTAAGGGAATCATTGATCTCAACAACAGATTAATGGTTTCCTTAGTAGCAGAAGAACCGAGCAATTTGTGAAAGGACACCGTTTGGATTTGGATAAACATATTGTTGGCTGTGCAACTGATGATGCTGCGACGACAGTGAAGTTCGAAAAGGAAATAAAACCGGGTTACCAACAATGTATTTCACATCGCATACATCAGTGATAGACATTCTCTATTGAAAAAATATTGAAAATATGTGAAAAGCGCAGTGATTATTATGACAGACGATAGTGATGAAACTGAAATAAACCAAGACAATTTTTCAAACAGTAGAAATTACTTTGAAGACTATTTACGCTCATGATATGGATTTACTCAAAGCACAATATTCTATCGAATTTTTATCGGATAAACTTAATACTGTTGGCAACCCTTTGGCTTTAAATCTTTGTTAAAGGCTTATGCATCGGTATAATAAGAAAAGAAATATCAAAACCATAACTCTATGGAGTTATTTACACAATCAAAGGAAGTTTAAAGATGAATCAATCTCTGGACGTATTCTTTTAAGAAAGTATGCTGAACAAGCATGTAGAAGATTATTTTATTGGCATCATGAGTAGAACAACAGAATTATGCAAATAAAATAAAATAAAAGGAAACTTCAAAAACAGTGTTACTTTTGTCTCATCTACTTGTGAAGCTGATGATGAATTCATATGTGAATATACTAGTGCACTAAAGAAAATGAATGAAGATCTCAAGATACTAACTAATTATTTCTGTGCTGTTTTTAGTGTATGAAATATACATTTACCTATCATCGTTGCACTCTTGAAACAAAACCATTTTTCTTCTATGGGGATTGGTTTTTATATAAATACATTTTATGTAGATTAATCCCTCTACAATAAGTAATGTAAAATTTAAATATCATAAACTTGATTGCTGTATGTTGAAATTGGTACACAAACGAATTTAAAATATAATTCTTAAATTAATTTGATAATTCCTGATGCGTTTTCTTTCATTGTATTTTTATAGCATTCGATTTGTGCCCTTTTAACACAGAATATGCAAGGATCTGAATACTTACAATTTGGATCACATTAAAGTTTTACATCCTTGCACACTTGGTGTTAAAAAGAGTTTAAAAATGAAATAAATTTTTCAATTCCTAATACACGTTTGTTTGGTAAACAACAGGTCAGATCGTTTTACTATAAGCTTGAATGACGCAATGATGGCCCTCTCACCTCCACCTCTGGAAAACATTTAAAATACATTTTTCCGAATTTTTTTGTGATAATTTAAAAGAAGTTTGGCGTCTGATCAATATCAATACATTAAAAAAAATTTAGGAGGAGGGGGGCACTGCTTAAATAGAGCAATGATACATATCAAATCATGTTGACACACCGGTTCTAGTCAGATCACCAAAGTCAAGCGATGAGCATGGTTACTACTCAGGTGGGTGATGATTTAAGAATACTAAGCGCCGTAAGTAAACACTTCACCGAGGTGTATAAATGGGTACCAGTCCGGCTGAGAATATAACTGGTGACAGACTAGCGTCATGTCACGGTGGTAGTTCAGGCCATCTGTTACATTTAACTGCATATAATAGATGTTAAGTACCAGTCCTACGAATCTAGAAAGGAGCTACTTTACTAAATCAAGTGGCAGGGTTAAGTTCACTTTTAACAAGGGGGTTTCAAACCCCCTCATGTTGGTCCAAACAGAATTAGCTCTTTTTTACTCATAGTATACTGATATGTATAACACTGTCAATTCACAAATCTCGGATATATAATTTCCTTTTATGTGTAATGATATTCTTTACTTCAAACTACCATCATCTTAAAATTGAAAATTTCCTACAAGAGAGGTTGGCAAAAACAAGAACAGAAATTCAGAAAAAACTTAAGTGTGACAGACCGAACCTCTTTTCAAGAAGTGTTTAAAACATTAAATGAAATAATAAAATAAAACCAAAACCTACATATGTGCATGTATGTATACATGTGTGTGTGCGTGCATTACTTACATCGCATTTTTGCTTTTATGGAATTCCTTATTGCATGGTGTTGGGTCTGGTTCTGGACTAGGTTGCCTCTGGCACTCATCATCATTGCTATCGGAGTCCCTTTCGTATTGAGAGTCCTTCGGGGTGTCAGTCCCCAGAGGGTGAGAATGAGGCAGCAGGGGTTGAGGAGGCGGAAGTGGCATAGAGGTGACCACATCCTTAATGTCCAAACATTTATTGGTCAACTCCGGGGCCAGTCCTTGTGCCGTGGTTTTGGGAGATGGAGGTGTCGGCTTGAGCTGGTATTCCTCGGGCTCCTTCTTAATTTCCACGCTGCCAACGGTAGTCGAAGAATGAGTCTGAGAAAGGGGTGGCATGCACTGCTGCTGCAAGGGTGGCAGCACCGAATGGGGAGGTAACGACTGATGATGCTTTTGGGACAATGCTGGATGATGTGACTGCGAGTGTGGACCTAGAGGGTGTGGGTGGTGCGGAAGAGGTGGTAATGGTGGTTGTGGCGGGCCTTGCTGCCCCTGAGAGGGGTGCTGGTGATGATGAGAAGGAGGAGGCAGAGGAGGAGGAGGTGGAGGAGGAGTTGACTGATGGTGACGAGATGATGGGTGGTGTGGTGGAGGATGCTGTGGAGGCGGTGGTGGCAGCGGTGGTGGTGGTTGCGGTGGTGGCTGGTTAGGCCCCTGCGATAGCTGCGACTGCGCCATGTGCATCGACTGTTGATGATGATGCAAAGACTGATGCATTGACATATGATGAGAGGGAGGAGGAAGCGGGGGTTGCAGAGATGATTGTTGCTGTTGCTGCTGTTGTTGTGAATGCTGTTGCTGCTGCTGTTGTTGTTGTTGTTGTTGTGAATGCTGTTGTTGTTGATGATGGTGTTGTTGTTGTTGCTGTTGTTGTTGGTGGTGCAGCTGCTGTTGCGACGTTTGGTGTGCAGAAACTGCAGTCTGTAGTGAATGTGGAGATGAATGGGCCGTATGGCCAGATGATGGAGGCGGTCCTTGTGATGAAAGCGGTTGTTGATGCTGCAATGGATGAGGAAATGGATAACGGTCCATGTGTGAATATTCCCATCGCTGTGTAGGCGGTTCTGGTCCGGGTACAGGGGAGTGCACCTCTTGCTTGATTTGTAGCGGAGGTGGCGGCAGAGAGTGGGAATGAAGAGTTGGGTGCTGAAGGGCACTAGGCATGTGGCCCGAGCTACCACCCGATGGCGGAAGATGGTGATGCTGCTGCGACAAGTGTGGCCATGGTGGTGGCGGGGGAGGGGGAGTATTCTCAACAATGTCTCTCGGCTCCTGCTTAATTTCAACCAGAGGTTGCTCTGACAATACTGGTTTTCGCTGAGAAGCAAAATCCTCTTCGTCCTGCAAAGCCGGTGCAGGATGGGAACTGGGTACTGTTGAAACTGGGGGCACAGGTGGTTGTTGTGGGGGTAACTGTGTTTGGGGTTGCAATGGAGACGGGGGCTGTTGTTGAGGGGCCGGCGGTGGTGGTAGCGGGGGAGGCTGTTGTGGGGGCGATGGGACTCGTTGGGTGATTGAAGAGGGGGGTGTCACCGCTGTTGGCGGTGGAGGAATGGGGCACTCAGTAGGCACTGTCTGGGCATCCCCCCGGGGGCTATCAGTAGATGAAGGAGCTGGAAGTGTGGTCTCTAGCTGAGATGCTAGTTGAGGTTTGCACACCAAAGTATCTGCCGGACTTGGAGTACTTGGTGGTGAATTAGAACTCAAATCATCCTGGCAAATAGAAAGAAATGAAAAACAGTAAGACAATTGTCAAGCAAATATGGCATTGTAATAATAAGAATTTAGTAGAAACGCGTTCTCCTAATTATTTACAAGTCAAAAGTGATGGAGGGATCAATTTAGTTGTAATTAAGATTGACCTGTCTGAATAATGAAACATTTTAAATGTTATAAATGTAGGATGAAAAAAAAATATTGAGCTATAATACAATCATGTTATGGTCTATGGTTCAAACTACATGTCAGTCATCTGCAGCTTATGTATCCGTTAACTTCTGACAGATAATAGGCATATTTTCACTAGTTATCTTTGATATGAATACACAATTAGGATAAACGATAGACAGATCTTTCTGAAAAAATTATTTTGAGTAAAGTTGAAAATTTGAATTTAAAAAGGAAAAGATTGAAACTAACTCAGTTTCCAACCACTGCATTGTAACCAAAACTCTCACAAGCTTTTGTAATTTTACAGATAATTTATGTTTAGGTTTTTTTCAAGTAAGGCAAACCATGATTGATACATACAGGGTACAACCAGAGCAGCTAAACTTACTATTTATTGTAAAGACTATTAAAAGATATTGATGGAAACATTAACAATCACCACCATCAACAATTGTAGGAAAAAAACAAAAAAGCTGTTTCTAAACTAATTTTATAATTATTACATTTTCCATAATGCGTCTGTTCCATCTGAGCAAGTGACCGGACCAAACGAACTCGGCTAAGGTTTTGACCAATTTCACTTCTAGAAATCTTCAGGCAAAATGTGAACGTAGAAGATGTTGACTAAGTTTGATTTTAGCAGGAGATAGAGAATGGGTCATAATAATTAGGGATCAACACAATTTTTTGTGAAATGGAGATTTTTGTCCAACTCAAAAGAAACTTTGTATTTTGATCTCAAGTGCGGAAAAGCAAAAAAATGATATTGGTTTGTTTTTCTAAAGTTCATAGTGATTCTGACTTATTTATTCAAAACCAAGTGTGCAGTAGTGAGATTATTTTTTTTTTAATATATGGTACATCTTAAACATGGGGTTTGTAGTGAAGGTGGTGCTGAAAAAGTGATAGCACTGAAAGGGGTTGGGGTAAGGGTTAAACACTTATAATGCTTCGGTGTTGAATTCATTTTTCACACTTCAAGTTTGTGTTTAGTAACCTTTTAAAAATTTTTTTATGGAAGTCGCTCCATTGGGTACTATCAATTAGTTGCCCATAGCTAAACTTGAGCTTGGCAAGCAGTCTCCATAGAGTCTGCGACGTTATCCATTAGGCTAATAAAGACCCCCTCCCCTCATTTGTAAAACAGTCCTATTACTATAAAAACAGATCGGATCTAAAGAGTATGACCTGTTAAATATCTTCTTAACCAATTAATATAACGGCCACATAGTGTCAAAAGAATTTAGGTTTACAGGAGAGCTCATCAGGTGCTCTTTATATAAATCCATTTTGAAATATCGTATTGAAAAGATTTAACAAAAACCACTTGCCTGGTTATTTTCAATATCTCCTTCATTGCCGTTCTCTTCATTTCCAGATATACTGCTGCTATCAGACACAGATTCCGAATCCGATGGATCCTAAAGAGAAAAATATACAGATTAAAAATGAACATTTGTCAAAGAAAGATATTTTAAAAATCTTTTTTATTATCTATTATGCCTCTTTGGGCACATTTTGTAATCAATTAAAAAAACTTTCACTGAATATATAATATGAATATACAGATAAAATTCTTCTAAATATTTTATCAGATAGACCAAAAGATTTCCCTGAAAATTTGATTGTTTACTATTATTTTTTAATTCATCCAGTTTATTTTTAAATTAGAACTATTTTAAACCATATCATGCAATGTGCCTCCCTCCAAATTATTTTTGAAGTTTTACGTCACCTCTCATTCTTCTCTCTAGTAAAATAGTCAAATCTAAAGATTTCAACTTATGCTTATAATTTGAAATCCTTTAATTTTTTTTATTAGTTCTGTACAATTTCCAATTTTAATATTATATCCCAATTCCCACGTCTAACTATTGAATGTATAAAAATTTCATCAGTCCCATTATCAATGTTCAGGTTAGTTGTTAAAAAAATAAAAATAAAAGTTCATTATGCTAATAACAGGAGCAGGAGAAAAATGTCAAAATATCCCAGAATGTTGAATTTTATCTAAAGTTAAAAAGGAGACACAGTGGTGTCTATATGGGAGGTCACATATAACCAGGTCTCATATGGCATCCACCCTGAGTGTGTTAAGCCAGCTTCCTCTAAATGGAGAAGTTTCTAGGGAATATTAAATTCACAAGCAGTCTCCAGTTGCATGTATATGTCTGTAAGGGAAGATGACGTTAGTTTTTTGCAGAGAAGTGTTGCTGTCCTCTCATATACAGCACCTGGTATTCCCAAATGGTCAACCATCTAGCACTGATCAGACTCAATGTTGGTGATCTAACAAGAACAAGTGCATCAACTTGATCATATCATATCAAAATATAACAAGAGCCAGATTATAACCTAACCACATATGTGTTTACTATATATATATATATATATATATATATATATACAGGGTGATTCATAAGTCATTTAGCTATTTATTTTTGAAATTCTAAAGTTAAAAAATACGGTAATACAAAACAAAGTTTATTCAACTAATTCATTTATGGGAGTTTAAAATTACAGCAAATTTTCAAAATTTCAACCTTCGTTCTGCATGCATAGCTCCATTCTTTTTTGCAAGGAATTTACGACTCTTTGTAGCATATTTGATTGATTATGAAATAAATATATATAGAAACAAATATATAAACGAACAAATTTAAAATAACAAATAGTAGTAATTAGAGAGTAAGATAACAATTATCAAAAGTTCATAGTATGTTTGTGCTTCATATGGTAATCATTTTAAATAGCTAAGTGAAGTGACTTATGAATCACACTGTATATACACACATACACACACACTTGTAACGTATATTTTAGTAACGCTTACAAAACTTAATGCAAATTCTTTACATAAACTAGAATAAGTATTCTTTGATTGTTAATAAATATATATACTTTAAGATATACCACTATTTAACTATTTTTTAGAAACTGAATTTATACATAATTCAACAATAAAAATAGGAGTTTATCATCTGTATAATAATATGCTTATTCACGTTTGTACCTATGTTATCACCTTCCCCACCTATTTAAAAAACATTAGATTCTCTGATCGACAATGATGAAATATGCAAATAACTGATTAACTATGGTAAAAAAATTCCAACGTCACCCATTTTAAAATGAATTGTTCTAAAAATGTCATACTGTCGACATAACCAGTGGTAAAACCTACTATATACATTATTAATATTTTTATGTCATTTTGATACACATCTACTTGTTAGAATATTAAATTAAGAAAGCAGCATTCTTTTTAAAGAATATTTTGCTAACAATTACTGTTATGGTAAGAACAGAATTATTACAATAATTACAATTATTACAACTTTCAATAAATAAGTAAAAAAGAGATATTTGTTTTATTTAAAGAATATTTAGCTGACAATGACTATTTTTACAGAAGAAACATTTAATATTATTAAAACTTCCATTCAAAAGGAATATTATCATTAAGAGTAAATTATATAGATAGATGAAAAAGCAACCATGAAGTTTTCAGTCCCACCAGATATCATTTCAGTTTATCGAACTATTCAGCAATGCAGTTTGTAGAGCTCTATGCTGTAACACATATCAACCTATAGGATAATCTGGCCCTCAATATAAAAGTATACTATGTAGTGTTCTTTGATATATTTCTAAATAAAATTTTTTTTTTTTTTTACTTAGTTTCATTTAAATATTTTGTAATATTAATGCTTAATATTGCTATAAAAAAACATTGCAAATGTTTTCTACATCAATCATTAAGTTCCCCCCAAAATATATATACCATGACTAGGTGAAAACGAATTTTACTTTCCGCTCTGAGAAAGTATTTGATACAATATTTGATAGAAGTGTTAAAGGTAAGAAATATCCTATTCACCCATTAACTTCTTAAATAACTGGTCCATAACACTTGTAAACTCTAGGGATCTTTTATCATAGAATTGCTTAAGCTAAAATGTCTCATTTTCTCAACAATTTGCTAGTTGAATGTTTAAAACTATCTTTTGAAAATACTTCAATGATAGAGAATGGGGGACACATACCTGAGACTTCTTTTTCTTGGAAAACTTATCTGCTTCTAAATGATGCTGTCTCTTCCGACTCTTCACGGGACTATCAGAAGTGCCCTTCTGAAAATAGAGAGAACAAAAAAAGATATTAACTTGTCAATATATTGCAAAAAAGAAAAAAAAATCAGCTTCAGTAAAGTAATAAAAAATAAAATAAAATCAATAATTAAATAAATTAAGAAAAAGAAAATTATTTTCCAAACTTTATGAATACTAGATATTTTTATCTGAATGAACTTTTCAAAGTTTTAGTCCTCCAAAATTAAAATAAATATTTCTGCTATGTTTAACATTCAAGTATTAATAAATAAATATGAGGAAGATAAAGACACGGGAATAATGAATGGTTAGTAAATATTTAATTCATCATTTTTACAATTTTGATTTTAAATACATCTGATCCTTTTATTTAGTCAAACTAATTTTTTATTTTTATAAAATTTTGATGTCTGAACAACTATTTTTGAGAAGTTGATTTTTATCTTATTACATATATAGATACGGTTAGATCTGAAAAAAATGTTAATATTTCATTGGTAGCCTTGCTATTTTGATATGGCATATGGGCAATATATTTATTAAAAGGAATAGCAAAGGAAAAATGTCATATTGTTCATCCTGACTTTTACATTACTGATATTATTTTGATATTATTATATATGAGTAACGCAAGTAGCTATGCTAGTACTGAAATATTTGCTTCCAAAACAATGGTAAGAATAAAATTATCAGAGTAATTATACAACATAGAAGTATTTAAGTTTATTATTCAACAAATAAAATCGAAACAAGAATTTGTTTTTTTAAAATGGCTGACATATAAGATGCATCAATCCGGCACTTGGAAATGTTTTGTTTTTAAAATTTTTGGATTCATATATATATATTAATTACCAATTTTTCAAATTATAACTTCCTTTAAAAAAAAAATAAAAATAAAAAAATAAACTTATCGATTTTTAGGTCAGAGTTTAATTTGCAATGTACATTTAACATAAAATGAATTCCCAGAAGTAGATATTTCCAAGGAGTTATTCAGCAGCCTTGAAAAGTTGTTTTATCTTAAAATCTTTCGATTACTATATTAACTAAATACTAATTCATCGGATTATTAAAATTATTTTTTAAATGTGCTGTACAATTTGTAGAGGAGAGGTTCAGTTTGTTATACAAGTTTAATGTAAAGTAATTTCTGGTAACTTACCCTTAGTCTAGTAGCAGTAGTCGTGGTTGCTTTCTTGTCCCGGTCCGTACTGCTGTTACTACAGGTACTCACTGTGCTGGGTGATTTTCGACCAGTGATTTTTTGGGAGCTAGAGGAACTGTTGAGAGGACTGTCTATATTATCAGGACTACTCGTACTCTGCCGATCCTTCTTTTTGCTTTTACCAGCCTAAAAAAACAACAACAATACAGTAAGATATAGTGGTTTTTATATATTAACTAGTTGGGCTACCCTGTATTGCCCAGGGGTCATGAGTAAGAAAATTAAAGAATAAATAAAAAAGGCGTATGTCACATCTTTCTTTTAAAAATTCCTCTATCATGTTACTATTTAAACACCTTTTCCTAATTGCCTACCTTCTCTAATTCATGTTTAATCTTTTGTGACTGTTTCACTATAAAAGAAAGAAAAAAAATCAAGAGAGAAAAAGGGAAATTCATCAGCAGCCGACTGTTTGACCTAGTTAAGTGTTGTTTTTTCAAAGTACCACGTATGACCTTCCCGCCGCAGCCATCCTCTCCATCCAACGCTTGACAACAGTGGACAGCAATTTAATAATAGTCACCTGAATTGAGTCTGAGTTTCTTTTCGAAGATGTCCAGGCAGTATGATGTGACCTTCACTAGAAACCCACTAAAAGACTATCACAGTTTGAGGGAACTTGGTCTTTATGTCGAACAATACTACATACAGACTGTAGGCTAGTCACCTGTTGTTCTGCGCATCGTGCAACTGGTTCTGGTAGAAGTTCTTCTCATCTGAGAAGAACCATAGCATCTCCTTGTTAAGGAGTTTCTTGTAAACTTTGTGAGTTGTCAGTACTTGTGACTTTTGTATAAGGAGTTGAGAAGATCATCGTTCAAGACGTTCTTTATATAGTCGTCACTCCAACGCCCATCTCTCTTGCTTATGTCCGCATTGACTTGCCTGGATCTAGCCGTACCTTTTTTCAGTTTCTCAACGAATTTCATTGTGCAGACACGGTCAGAACGCCTGCTAACCACTGCTTCTACATCTTCATCGCAATTCTCCTTCACAGCCTTCAAGGAGCACTGAATCGCAGCTAAGATTTCTAAATTTTTAAAAATCCGGCATGAATCATCATGATGTAGGTCACTTTCTTTTAATATTCTGGTGTTTTCCTGTCATCCATGGTATCCAGCTCTCAAACCTACTAATAGTACACAGAAACAGCTATCCGTTGCACTTTACTGTCATTAAATACTTCAAATCGTTCTGAAATGAAAAAATACCCCGCTCCCACTGGACATCCTGTTTACTACTGGCATAGTTTCAGTGTTGTATTTCAAACTACCAGGAAGAATGTAGAAAGTTTTTTTTCTCTGATTTCCATGGTGTCTCCATTTCTAGAATTTCATCCACAATAATCCATCAGTTAAAAAAACAAACGTATATTCTTAAGCATCCATTTTATCTGCTTGTTTGAGCAAAAATAAATTTCAAACTTAAATATGACAGATTGACCAACAACGGACAGGGCTTGTTATAGATATGGGTGGAAGCACCTGAAGATGCTATTTTGACCGTAACCGTGACAGACTGATGACAATTCTATTTTAAAACTTAAGCCCGATAAACCAACTAATGTACAGACAGACTCTTATAGATGAACATTTAGCAATGGAAAGGCTATTTCAAACTAAAATGTTACCGACAAATATGCCGAGGAATCTGTAGGCACATCTAAAATTCATCGAGAGGACAAAACCGATTTTGAAAAAAAAAAAGACGCCAATAATGCATAATTTTACATAGAAAAGCAACCAATAATAACATTAAATTCATTAGAAGCACAATTTAAAACCTATGAGAACAAAAACCAAATCAAATGCTAAATCGAGAGATTGATTGTTTTCGGCATAAACACACACTTGTAGGAATAGCACTTTTCTTAAAAATAAAAAGAGAAAAAAGTTAATGCAGGATGTGTTTCAATTTAGTACAAAGCACATCAATCACAGAGGTTTGTCTGTCAGGGAGACATGGGGGAGGAGGCGGTGCTGGTCACCCCTTCACCATGAGTGCCATTTAATTACTAACGTTACACCACACGAGAATCATATTATTACAGTCTACAGCCTTAAAGTGACATCCAACGGGCTAATCAAACTGAATGAGTCACTTGAAAACAAAGAAAACAATGCAATTCAACAAGTCAGGAGGAAATGAGGGGCGTAGGGGTGGGGAGAACAGAACCGTTTAATAGCTTTAGCAGCCTTGGAGGAAAAAAATAAAACATTCACAATTTAAATATGCTAAATGACACCCCCCCCCCCCCCACACACACATACATACACACACTTATGTTAGACTAAAATATATGATGTTGTCAGAGAAAAACTAAGAGAAAATTTATTTGAACATTTGCAAAAAAATTGCTATTTTATTATTTTGCTAGACCACTCGTGACCTGTTGGGTCAATGTTTGTGATACCTCACATATAAAGTAAAGTCAGATTTTCCCCTATTTTTTTTACTGTGATAGCTTTAAAAACAGAAGGTAGATAAAACTATATTAATACTTATGAAAACCTTTTGGAATTTCCAACTTCTCTCGTCTTTCTGTCTGTCTCTCTCTCTCTTCTCCCACTTTGTCTCCTAATTATTTACGTCATTCAGCTCCTCGCACTACTTTTCTTATTCACCTTTTGTGATGTCATCAAATGTGCACGGTGACAACAAGATCCACAGAGTTTAGTAGTACATAGATAGACACCAGTTAAAAGCGGGATCTACTTGTGTCTTAATTAGAACACAATCTTTCAGAAATCCCCTCTTTAACTTTACCCCATCTGACGTTCTCAAATTCCACCCCTTCACACTCTTTGGAAGGAACAGGCTCCTAGCTTAGTATGAATTTGACAATCTTGACTTGTCAATGTAACTAACTTATAAATAAACATACTTTGCTGAAGATCATATGAATTTTGAAATTTCACATTTAGCTATGCTTAAATAGAATAACCGTAGAACCGATTTGTTGAAATGAATTCATACCAAAATGAGCATTAAACACATTCAAACAATTTTAAATAGTTGAAATGTATAAAGACAAACAAATCTTAATATAAATGAATTTATGAGAATTTCACATGTGCATGTATTTCTCGCATCAATGTAACTTTGATAATTACACATTTGATTATTATTTTTAATTTTCAATAATTCAGATATTTATTGAAATCAAAAATGCAATAGTGTAAAATGACATAAAAAAATAAATCCTATTTTAAAAAAAATTTAATCACAAAATTAAATCCACAAAAAGACATTTCAGTTTCTTATCTATTTAATTAAGACTGCATACCAGACCAACAGCATGTAATCAGTTTCCCCCTCTCGGCATGTACATATTTACTTACTATCTCTCTTTCTACAAATTGAATTATCTTTTGAAAAATGTAAATATTTTCTACAAGAAATTAAGAGAAAAGACAAGAGTGTGTGGGGTGGAGGAGCAAAATAAAGGCAAAAATAAACAGAATCCTGGGCAATGCTGGGTAGGAAGACATAAAAATATGTCAATGAATGAAATGCAGGGTGAGTGTGGTGGTAGTCAATAGAGAATAAGTGAGCGTGAATTCTTACAGATTCTCTGCTCCGCCGTGTTCGCATGTTGTGTTTGCCGTTGATTGCTTCGTCCTCTTGGACTGGCTTAAAGAGAAACGGTGGGGGATCCCGCGGACTGTCCACTACCGGCCTGTCTTCCCCATACTTCTTGAAGAACAAGCGGCATTCCGTGCATAGGAGGGCTTTATCCTTGCCTGCATGGTGCCAGTCCTTAGATGCTGCAAAATAAAACCAGTTATTACTGACAGAACCAAATTGTTTTTTCTATGATCATTCAAATACGAAAGTCTTTAAATATTACACAATAAAAACCATGTTTACTTATATGAAATCAATATTAGCTTAAGATTGATAAAATACAGCTGCAAAAAAAAAAAAAAAATATTGCAGAGGTTATTAACGATTTTGTGTGTGCGTGCGTGCAAGCCCACCCCCCCAAAAAAAACACACACCAATTTAAAAGAGTAATGAAGTCAAAATGACTTCTCTACAATTATTTATTTTATGGTCGAAATAAATAATTTTTCTTCTTTCTTTCTATGTCTAATAATACCCAATCAACAGTGACAATAGGGGTATAGGTATAGGATATAAAATATAGATTCAAGTATGTGAAGACATTATTTACCATATGATCATTTTTGTTATAGAATAATTTGTTTTAAATAGAAAAAATATTAGATATACTGTTTTTTGGGGAAAAATACAAATTTTATTTATGTATTTATTTAAAAAACAATTTTCTAAATAGTAAACAAAATAGTATAAGAAAGAACACAAAAAAATAATACAGATCATAAAAAGATAAACTTATTCAAATTTGGAAAAACATGCTGAATATAACTGATTGAAGAAGATAATATTAGGACTAGTGTTGTATATAGAATAATTTCTGACATTTTTCGTAAATTTCCGCTTACTGTTTCTTGTGTTTTCATACATCTTCGAATAACAATTATCAATATTAAAACCATTTTTAATATAAGTTGCTAAAAACAAATAATGTTACAAAGATTTACAAACGTTTTTTAAAAAATGTCATATAATAAATGTGATTTAAAAAATTGATTAATAGACTTTTAAAGCATTTATTTTTCTTCATATATATATATATATATATATATATATATATATAGATAGATAGATAGATAGAATATTAACATATGCTTTTTAAATTCTACAAAAATTGGACAAAAAAATATTTAGGTGCCAAAGAACACAAATTGTTCAAAAAACAAGTATAATTATTAGTCTTTAACGCATTTTCCCTTTTAAATAATATTCCAAATTTTGGTTAAAGACAGACACCAAATCTCTATTACAGTATGATATTAAAGAAATTTCAGTGGCACCAAGCATTAAATAAATTAAAAACAATGATCAGAGAAAAAAAAAAGATGGAAAATAAATATGATTCTGAGTCAGACAAGTAAATTTGAAATATTTTTTTTTTCAAAACAACAAAATGAAAACTTTGTACCCAATAGAAAGTTTTCTTGCTAATTCTACATTTATAGTTAATGATACTAAAAAAAAAATGTTGGTTTTTTGATATGACAGGAGCATGGTCGAAAATGAATGTTTTTCTTTGATTTATGAGCACAAATGAACGATGATACATGAGTTTTGCTATTAAAATTTGATTAAAACCAAAAATTACTTCATATTCGATAACTTTTAAATTTTGAAGACCATGATGTAAAAAGATGGCAGCAACTATTTTTTATCAATTAATAATTAAGTAAAATGGCCCTTTAAAATTTAAGTTATTTTAAAGCCTTTAAACTAGCAAATAGAAAATCACTTTGACTTAAAGCTTCAAATTAAGTATTGTGGTTCGTAGTATATTTGTGCTCCTCAACTGAAGGAAAACATGAATTTTCAAATGTGCCCCCATCATATGAAATAACAAAATTCCTACTAGCATTTATTTATGAAAATCAACAGTTTATTTTACTTATGGAAGTCCCTAATAACCTATAATCTTGTAGTTTTTTTCCATCTCTCCTAAACACTAGTTTAGTATAAAAATTACAATGGTAGATATGTATACTCTTAATGTCCTCTCCTAGTCTTTTTAATTTGTCTTTTTCACTGTTTTTCTCTTTGTTCTTTCTTCTGTTTATGCTTCGACAGTTCTTTTTCTTCTTGTTTACTAACATATTTATGGACACCTGCCATAGCTTCACATATTTAAATCTATATTTTATATCCTACACCTATATTCTGTTTGGTTGGGTATTATTACATTGATAGAAAAGTGGAGAAGAAAAATCATAGGTTATTTTGGTCATTCGTATCTATAAAATAACATCACTCAATAATTCCCAGGCCTAACTAATAAAACAACTTTTACGTAAAATTCGAGAAGGAGACTGATTCCAATGCTTCTCTAACAATTTGACTGCTTTTTAATAAAACGGTTTGTCTTCGGCCTCAAGTTTCCGATATCACTTCTTCATTGGAGCCAAATCTCTTTCCCTGGAGCATTTTTTGAGGTTTGCAAACAGCCAGTATTCACTAGGGGCTAGATCTGAAGAACAGGGTGGATGCGGAAACAATTTGAAGTGCAATTTATGTAGTTTTATCATTGTTGCAATCGACTTGTGACACAGTGCATTGTCTTGGTGAAAGAGAACTTTTTCTTCTTCATTTGTGGCTGTTTCTTGTGGATTTATCCCTTCAAATCCACCAATAATGGCTACATAATATTCACAATTAATGGTTCTTTCTTTTCTCAAGGTAATCGATGAACAAAATACCTTGCGCACTCAAAAATACAGAAGCCAAAACTTTGCATGCAGATGTTTGCGTCTTTGGTTGCTTTGAACGGCTTTCACCTGTTGCTGTCCACTCAACTGACTGCCGATTTGATTCCGTTTCATCCATTGTCACATATTGATGCAAAGACTCTTTTTTGTTGCATTCAAACAATTGCAAACAACGCTCTGAATTGTCAACGCATTGTATTTGATAGACTATGAGCAAACATGGAACCCACTTTAGACATCTTTCTCATTAAAAAAATGTTCATGCAAAATGGTGAATACACTGCCTTCTAATATCTTCAACTCCTCTGCTATCTCATGCAACTTCAATTTTCTGAACTACTTTGATGTTTCCCGGGACAACTGCTAGATTTGGGCGACCTCACCGTTCAGCATCATTTGTGTCATAGACCCATTTAAAGTCAGCATACCACCTCTTAACCATTGTTTCCGATGGAGCAGAGTACAAATAATACTTATCAAGCTTTGCTTGAACAATATTTTCCGATCAGAAAGAAATGTTTTATCAACATACGAAATTCAAATTTGTCCATTGTTTTTAATATGTGCAACAGTAGTTTTACTTAAATAACTGTAATTTGTTAACTAATAATCTGATTGGGCTGAAATTTTAACACATGCTATTCGAAAGTTTAGACTTTACAAAAATATAGATTTGTTTTTTTATTAGTGGCACCATCTATATGTCAGGTCCGGGACTTATTGAGTGATGTGTTAAATGCCTGTAGAGAAGATACTTGAGTTTATGACTAAAGATAAAAGTTTCTACTTACTTGTAGTGAAGCAATGTCTACAGGAGTAACCACTCAAGTCGCGTCCTTCACTGTCCTCAGAGTCATTGTCAGAAATTTCACTTGCAGAACTAAGATCTGGAGAGAGAGAGAAGGAAGAAAAAGAAAATACATGTAGATATTTTTTATAGAAAAAACTCATCCGAAGTTTGATTGGATAATATTATAAAATAAAAAATACATTTTTTTTGTCTCCAGCTATCCAGAGTTTACTAATATATAGTGCACTAAAAGGTACAGAAAAAAAAAAGCTACGTACAAAACTCGCTAGATGGTGGGCGCTGTGATCGAGTTGTCTGTCTCTTTAAACCGCTTTGTCTACGATTGCGCCGGTGTGGCCGTGCTGTAATACCTGCTGGAGTTTTCTTCCAAAAATAGTAATACTCCACAAGTTCACCCTAAAATATAAAAAACAATAAAAAAAAAAGTACTTAAATAAAATTGATAAAAAAGGAAGAAAAAACAAAAATAAGACAGCTTCCTTGAATGTAAATGAATTAAAAAATGGCACATCAAAAATTCTATGATTTAAAATTAAAACATTTGTAAACAAATAAAGCATATTGTCAATTTTTAGAATGTTCAATTCATATTGAAAATATATTTTGATAATTTCTTATAATCCAACAATTTTCCATCAGTTCATATTGCTAAAGCTCTGCCATTCACGTTAGATCCCGACCAAATTATAAGGAATTATATTGGATTAGGATAATTAGATTTTATTATCTCAAAATTAAAAAAAATCTTTAACATATCAATGAAAACAATTCAACAAGTCAGGTTTTCTTGTTAAGTAATTGCACAAACTCAACACAAATATTTTAATTTTGACATTTTGAGGATAAAATAGAAAAATCATTTATTCAAATTAATTAGATTCATGTTCTATTATATTAATTGATAACATTTTGTTGACTTTGTTTCAAGACAATGTTCATGATATAATTTATATATCTGTTAATGGGATGTTGGCATCAGTTATGTGAAATGTATTATTTTGTATTCGAAAATATGTAGATTCATAGTTTAATTTGGAAAAATATGAGCACATAGGCATAACCTCAAAAATAATCTCCCATCAATACATTTCGAATTACATATATCAAAAGAACAAAATCTACCATTTTTTAAAAATGGTAGATTTTGTTATCAAAACTATTTACTTATGAAATGCAGTTTCAAATTATGAAATAGGTTTCAAATTTGGTTTGGGCTGCGTTTTATGACATATCAATTCTTTTTGGGTTATTTAATGCTTAAACAAGCCCCCCCCCCACCCCGACACTATTACAGTGTAAGTGAATACAATAGATGCTGACTTGGCTTATCTAGTTTCCATAGTCCACATTGACATCCATTGCATCACATGTCTCCCCCTCCTATGTTAAAATAAAGTTTTGACCAATTTTCTCTCCAGCCTTCATCATTTGTTGAAAAGATTTATAGAGAAATCTCTTCATCAACATCTCAAAATAGAGACCAAAAATTCAAAGTTTAGATTTAATGAGGAACATCTAAAAATAAATGACTGTTGACATGTTTGTGCTAAAAGTACAAAATAAGCATTTAAAATAGGTTGATCTCTCGAATTTTACAAAATTTTCTTTAGCTTGTTAACTTCAAACAAAAAAAAATAGAGCATGTTCAACACTTTCACTTAAATGTTGAACTCACAAAAAGCAAAAAAAACTATTTCTCTTCTATTATTATTGCATATAAGTTTTGAAGTGTATTGGAATGAACAATTTGATTTCAAATCAAAAGGAAAGGCATAGGTATTTTGAGAAGAAACAAAAAAGAAGTAACCCCCCAAAATAACTTATATAGAGAAAAGGACAAAGAGTAAGCTGTGCAAACAAATACTAAATAAACTGTTGATAACAGGATTTAACAAAATATCTTACATCAGTTATTTTTAAGGTGTTATCTTTTACAAAGGCTACTTATCGGTGATATACACAAACTTTTAGTTGTACAGAAGTGTACATGTTTTGTGTAAAACAAAGCAATCTGAAGGTTTTCTGAGCCATAGATAATGTATATAATTTGTATGATATATAAGTATTAATCACCTTTGTAGAATATACAAACAGCAAATTTGAATGACAAGGAAAAAAGTTTAATTTTTATCAAAATATTGACTGAAAGATAAAGAATTTCAGTAATGTTAACTGATAACTTATCACAAGTGAATTGGCTGTTTTTATGAAGAGTTTAGGGGGGGGGGTCTCATTTTTGTTTTAGTATGGTTGTGGATTGTTTTACACAAAAATTCTAGAATATTGAAAAACTTTTCTCTAAGGCTCTTTCCCTATATATTTTTAATCACAAAATACATTCTAAAATATTGCTCAGTTTTTGGATTGAGTTATGTTTGAAAAAAACAAAACAAAAAAAACAACTTTCATTTTAATTGCTCTAATTAACTGTAATTCGCACAAAACTCTTCAGGTGACTCATCTCTTAATAACATTTCTATCATTTTCACCCTCTCTAACTGCATGTTTTTTTACCTTCCGCTTTTATTCTATATGTTGTCTATTACTCTTGCTTCACCTCTCTCTTTGTTTATTAAGAGTCAAAGGTAATATAAAAAGTTAATAAGATTGAAATAATCCATTATGACCAAAAGGAAATACCACTACAAGTAGTAATATTATTTAACCTGTAGCTAGAAGGACAGGGAAGGAGATATACCAAGCAGAAAACACTAATTTTAGATTTCGTCTTTATTTAAAAAAAATATTTAACTGGTTTTGCAAACTCACGTTTTTATGATTAAAACAAGTGTTTTTACATTAGCATTGTCCTTCGTTGTTTTAATGAATGAAATTAATTTTCTTAATGAAGATGAATACTACTGTTACTAAGTATCAAGCATAATTTAATATTTTCATAAATCAGATTTTTCATTCGACTTTCTAACTGGACTAATCTTTATTAGTGTTACAGTCATTTTTGAAGTAGAGTGCATTTTGACATTGGCTAGATCCAGAATATGTTGTTTAGCCACATTTATTTAAAAAAAAAAAAAAGGCAAAGAATTTCAAATAGTGTACATTTAAAATATTAATATTAACAAAGGCGATAATCTCTATATACATCTGTGTCTGTCGAACTACTTTTCAAACTTTACCTATCAAATGCAGATCTAAAACCCTATCAATTATAAATCACAATACCGTGAAAAAATAACTGGAAACTAACATACTTCCCATGTGGCAGGGATCAATTTTCAATCTGAACACTGGACAATGATTTTAGGAATAAACAAAAATAACAGGTTAGCACAAAAAGAACCTTTTATCTCTATAAATAATGCACACCACTTCTGTTGCCGATACACAAAGGTTATTTGCATTAGGTATTTTCAAAACCAACCTACATTGACAGTAGGATTTTCATAATATATTTGTTTTTCAATAGAATAATATTTTTTGGGAAAAAATTATCGAATCAAATTAAAAATAGCACAAATGAAGAACACTTTACGAATGAACTGAATGAATTCAGAAATTATTATAGAAGAATGAATTTACAAGGACATTTTTGGGGTCTACCTGATGAAATACTTTAAGAAAATTTGATCTCTATATTAATATATATTCGTTGAGATTGTAAACATATATATCACCCCCCCCCCCCAATTTAAAAGTTGAAATGGTAGTATTCAGTTAAACAAGAGATGCTCCGCAAAACGTTATAATAAATAAACATAGCTTTAAAATGAAGGTTAATTTGAAAAACCTAGTGTAAATGGCTACTTCGGCTAGTGTTTTAATTTTAAAAAAAATAATAAATTAGTTCCATTGTTCTACGATAAAAGTTAGTGACATACAAAATAAATGTCATCATCATCAGTTTAATGTCCGTTTTTACATGCTGTCATGTGTTGGACGGCTTTTAGAAATGGACTTCCAAACTAACCTATCTCTGTCCAAATCCATTTTTATCCCTCTTTCTCCCAAGTCCATTTTTATCCCTTCCTTCCAGGGGATACTTGGCTGTCTCCTGTGAACTGAACCTGCGACCCCAACTGTTCTACATCTACTAATCAAAGAACTCTTATCAATTCTTTCAACATAGCCATAACATCAAAGCCTCATATTCTGCACACATCTCCATATACTGTCCAGATTTAATCAAATGTAAGCCAATCTTTAAGACTTACATTACACATCCATCGTATCATTCTCATATAATTCCTATCCATACAACATACGTCCTTAACCCTCACTGGCCAGGTTTCACTTCCATACATCATCACACTGCATGCATACACACGCTTGATGGACTCTTCCCTTGGTCGACAGTGGTAATGTTCTTGCAGCAAATAACATTGTGATTGTGATTTTAAAAATCATTTAAAAACAAGCCAGCAAGAAGGAAATGTTAAAATACGAGCTGGATTTGAGTAACCTACACAGCATTATTTCCATTTCACCTGTGTCCGAGTTATCTTTCTTTGTTTTGTTTGACAACTTAATGCGATAGATATGGCTATATTTTACAGAAGAGGGACTGAAGATGATTTTTTTTATATTTTAGTTTTTCTTTTGTATTTAACATGTTATAAACAAAAAAACTAAAACAAAAAAAAAACACATACAAATACAGGTCATCTTTTATTTACCACTGGCCGACTTTACAACAATATATATATATATATATATATATATATATATATATATATATATACACACACACTATGCATTTTTTACTCAGTGTGCCAAACAGGAGTGGGTGAAGATGAAAAGAGAAAATACATTTTAGCTTGATGATATTTTTAATTTTCTTATACGCTAGTAAAACACCGGGCTTCTAATTTTGGTATTATGTGGAATATAATGGTTTTAAAGGTAATGAAGAGAAAATAGTAATAAAAAAATGACTTAAATCTAAAAATAATGAGCTGAGAAAATTTCGATAAATTATGACTAACATGATTTCAATATCATTACACAGCCTAATATTAATACAGTAATTTAACACGGGCCAACTTACATCCAAATAATTTTACGACTGGTTGATTGAAACCAATTGCCGTAGAAAGTCAACAACCTGTATTAGTCCTTGAAATATTAGATTTGACAATAAAACTAAAAAGGAAAAGCTTATCGATATCAGTTAAATATTAAATTGCTAATCTTTCTTTGAATTGGACAAGTTCATGAGTAACAGATAATAATGATAGTACTAATGTAGGAACAGGTTATATTATATAGACATTATAGAGCATGGGACGTTATCAACAACATGGCAATCAATGTGGTCGTAATGTCTGGGCCATATTTGGCAACTAATAATAATTTTAAAAAATACACTGCATATTATTTTTATTGTGGATATTGACATAATTCCTTTAAAATGGCTAGTGAAATATCCAAAAACACTAGTACTTGCAAGAGAACAAGAAAAGCTACTATAAAAAAAAGACTAAAGAGTTCCTTGTCAGTCTCATACTAGAAAACATGTTGAAAAGAATTTGGTTTTTAAGTCACGTAAACCCTAGTTAAATCATTTTATGCAGAGACGACATTATGTTTTATATATAAATGATGGGTGGATTAATTTGTTTTGTAGGTGTACATTTAGATGGGACCTTGACAAATACTACCCATTCTAGGTCAAAATGAACCTGTAACTAATGGCAATTATGTGGTGATTCCACTCTTCCCAAAAGCTCCCAAATTGGGGCCTCACCACAGGATGCACTTTATTCAGGTCATACCATGATGAAAGTTTAAAAGAATAAATGTGTGAATATTCAGATATTTCTTCTGAACTTTCTTTTAATTTTGATAAACAAAAAAAAGAAGCTATTCTTACTGCAGACAAGTCTCCAATTTATCAGCCTTTGTGGACAATGAAGGGAACAATTATGCATTATTCACATCTATGTAGAAAACTATTTGGCTTCAGACTAAAACTCTGGCCTATTTGTAAGCTTACATGTAGACAAGTGCCTTATAAATATTAACTAATTATGCTTGTGACTGCTACAAGGTGTTCCATTTGTAACAATAGACACTAAAACAACACAAATGCCATAAGTCGGTCACATTAACATAACTTCCCACAGCTGCCTACAAAACCAGGGAACAAGAAGAAGCTTATAACAGAAGGAGAGGTCATATGACGAGGTACCTCACAATCAGTCATTTACACAGCCTGTAGAGCAACCAATATGACCAACACAAAACAGGATTTGTCTTCTTTCTTATTTATAGGACACAAAGGTATATATATATATATATATATATATATATATATATATATATATATATATATATATTACAGAAGAACATTGGTACCGTCAGTTTCAAATCCAAACAAAGAGGACCTATAGTTGGTATCTTATGCCGGACTCTCTTCAGCCTCTGTCTCCCTGGAAAATAGCGGCTTGCACGTTGTGTGACTTTTTTACGATATTTCAATCTTCTGCACTATTTTAATTTTTTACTAATTCGGCATTTCTACCCACAAATTTTGTCGATATATACGTCGTGGGCAGGTAAAACGAAAAAAAAGTTTATCTCTTTTTTCTTTAATCAGTGTTTCCTCACAACATAGACTGCACAAATTGTTCAATAGAAACACGATCAAAATAAGCTACTCCAGCACCTCATCTGTGGAGAGTATTATCTCTATAGAACCAAAGGCAAAAGAAAGCGCAGCCTGTTCTGGCAAGTTTCAAGAGTAAAAAAAACAAAAAAACAAATAACAAAAACATAATGGAATAGCATAAATATACAAAAGAAAAACTGCTATAATCAACTAACTTAACTAGTGTAAGCTCAATTTTCAGTTTTCAGCAAAGCAGTTAAAAGATCGAAGGTTGTCTTAGTATTATAGGATGGCTACTTCAGCTTTAGAAACCATTTGGTATTTTCTTCTACAATGCATAAATTATTAAACAAACAAAAAAAGAGAAAAAATAACAAAAGAACAAATGAATGAAAAAAGATCAATTCCTTTGATGTTTCACAATTTGTAACATAACAGATGGACCTAGACCCCCCCCCCCCTCACTTGAAGAGAGTGCTGTCTAGGAGGAGTTCGGCGAGGCATTAATTTTACATCTAAGTCTGTCATAAACGACACGAGAGAAGAGTTTCATTACAATACAATTGGTCTCCAGTAACCTCAGATTGCATTTTTACTTAAAACTGATACAGTTTTATCAAAATATGCATTTTAAAATGGAAGATGCAAAGCTGATAACATTAAGATAACATTTTCACACAACAGTTCCCAAATAAAGTAATGGGAAAATTCAAAGCCAATCAAAGATGTCGAAATAATTTCTATTTTTCTTCAAATGCAGCGGCATTGTTTTATAATTTCTGGATGCCCAATGATCATATATAATAATTGTGTTTTATGTAATGAATCAAATATTGTAAAATGTTTTTTAAATGTATTTCTTAACAAAAAATGTAGTGTTGCAAGCAAATTTTAATTTCAGAAATGGGTCCTGAAGAAAAATGTTTGGAAACCATTCCAATCGATATAAAAGCTTTAAATTGATAATTTGTGTAAAACATTTTTAATCTATTTGAATGACTGACCTTTGACATGCTGACTCCCAAAAAACTAAAAATAAGTTTTATTTTTAGAAAACCTCTTCTTACAACTGATATTCATCAAAGGATTGGTTTGTTTTATGGCAAATAAACCCTCTCGAGTTATGCCGAAAGGCAATACATACTGTAAACAATTCTTTGTAAATAAATACTTTCTATTATTTACAGGTTTGAAATTGTTATCCCAATAATAAATGTTATTATATTCACAATGTTTCAGCCATTGTACCCTTTGGCCATCTTCAGGTGCTGTCTGTCATAATTCCAGGATTATCAAACTGAGCATAACAATGATGAAGATAACAATCCGAAACATATAAATAACAATACCACATCCTAGAAATAGTAATATTGCACACACACACACATATATATATATATATATATATATATATATATATGTATGTATGTCGCTATATGGCATGTTCTGGCAACATTCGTTGTCCACTGTCTGTGCTTGCTTGGCATAAATAGAATTGAATTTCCTTTCTTTACGTGGTAATTTCTTGTGGCTATTTGGTTAGGGTGATTCTATAACTGGGTTCGAATCTTGCGACTGCCTAAAATTATTATCTCCTACACTGATGACATTAAACGGAAGCATTAAACGCCGGCATATGTAGACAAAAATATTTACTTAAATAAATATTGGTATATATATATACACACACACACATTATATTTGATCTTAAACTATTTCACTATAGGTTCAATTCTCTAAAAGTATACTTTTAGTCTCATATTATATATATATATATACACACACACACACAGTATCTCTTTTGTTAGAAGAATTGAATTAATAGGTGTTGATGTTTGAAAGCATTAATGGACATTTAAAAATAAATTAATTATGATTCTAATAGCTATTTGTATATTTTCTGATGAAACTAAATCTTATATTATTTTAAAATATGCATTTATATTTTTTTGTCTCTATGCACTGTTTTGCAATATTTCAGGAGTTGTTTCAATAACAGATAAAACCGAAAAAATTCTACTTTAAAAAATGAAGTAGATATTGCATGCTAAACCAGATATCCAATAACAATAAGTAGGTACCCCAAACCAAAATGTTATTTTCATTATATCTATAAACTTTTAATGTGAACACAAATCTTTGTAAAAACATAAATGGTCACAAATTTACTTTGGTAGTTAAATTAGACACAGAATTATTACCATTTAAAGTTCTTTGGAAATTAGACATTTTTGTTGTTTTGATCCACAAGCCAATTTTCACAAACTGCAGACTTCAAACAAGTGAAAAATCCTTACAAATGTGAAAATGCCATCTTGTAGTAAATGAAAATTAATCATAATGGAAGCAATAATTATTAGATCCAACCAGCCTAAACATTGAGAAAAATCCCATTACCCATTGAAAAATGTGCAAAAATGACAGATAAGCCCAACTTTGTTCATATAAGATTCATCTAAACAGCTAACACATTGAATCTTCTTAACAATTCATAGCAAGCTACATTTTTCTTTTAATAGTAAATTCATAAAAAAACCTCAAATTTGAACCATGTAAAAACGGACAAAATACACAATTTGATAATAGGGCAAAAATTTGATTCACTGAAGTTTTTAACATAATTTTTTTTTTTGTGAAAGATAACTTTAACCAGTCCACCATAACTAAGTCCACCATATTGATGAGTGGCCGTTTTTCTTTAAGATGGTACTATCTTTATATGCATAGAAATACACAATATCATGCATACCAAATTAAAAAGAAATCTAAACAAACAAAAAACGGGAAGATTAAAAAATAAATTGTCAGTCACTGAAAATAGTAACCTAACTTGAAGTGATGTGGAAAAAATACTATTAATGAAAAAATACTATTAATGAAAAATACTATTAATGAAAAATACTATTAATGAAAAATACTATTAATGAAAAATACTATTAATGAAAAATACTATTAATGAAAAAGGGTTAATTTTGTTTACATCCAAATTTGATCAGAATAACCCACAAAATAAACAAATTGAAATTGAAGGGAATTTCACTATATTTACCAATTTCGCATTCTAAACTAGGCTGGTTTGTAATACCTACAAGAAGTATGAAGAAAAGACAAGGCTCTCAATTCTATTAGATAAAACTAATAACTATTAATATCCAAGTAATTGTATTTTAAAATGTGTGCTGATAAGGCATACAAACATATATAAGTTTCTGTTTACCCAAGATGAAATTATTAAAATCAAATCAGCTGTTTATATATGTCAGCGAGTTAAGTTATTTGATAAATTAAACTGGGTCACGGATGAATAAGTTACTCGGCTCTATTAACAGTTATGGCACTTCTAATTTAAAAGGTGAAAAAGGTGCTGTTCTCGTGGAGGCTGAATCACGTAAATATCTTCTTTTTTTTCAATTTTCTTATCCTTTTGTTTTTTGACAGAGATGGGGCATCCTACGGGATGCCAGGCATTCACCCGCTATTTCAGATACTCCAACCGAGAGATCTTTTTAAGATTCTAACCTTCCTTTTAAGCACAATTTAAAAAAATTTCTCTTGAATATGGTTCACTAGGTATATTCACCAGATAGTTTTTGAAATTCTTTTTCATGAACCCGGTAGCTCCTATGATTACTGGAATGATGGAGATCTTCCTAAGATTCCAGTTTCTTTTCATGTCGTACATAAGATACTGGTATTTAGTTTTCTTCTCCCTCTCAGCTTTGTTTAAGTCAGGATCATTAGGGACACTGACTTCAACTAGGGTTGCTATTTTCTCCCTCTTGTCTCACATCACTATGTCAGGATGTGTGTGTAGAGGGTAAAACTTTTGCTGGATCAGAGAATTAAGCAGAACTAAATGTGTCTTTGGCCCCAATCTAAGACAACACTATTGAGCTTAGTGCCTTTTTTTATAAAAATGAAATTGAACCAAACTATCATTTGTCGATAATCATTGATTTGTATTAATCCTCATGATATGAAACACTGTCTCCTCTTGAGGATAATCGGGATGTTTGTTTCGTAGTCTCTTGGATTAAAAATTATTCTTTAAAGTCCATGTCTTTCATGTTCAACTGATCACTAACTTAAAAAAAAAAAGAAACTAAAAATTTTTTTGAATAAGTATTTTTAAAATTTGTGTCACTTAAGTCTCATTTGAGTAAATAATAACACGTGAAAATCAAAGGAAAACAATTTTGTGTTAAAAATTTAAACGAAAGAAAAGTTAACAAATCAGTAAACGAGATGAGCTAGATTCAGTTTAGGAGAGGGTTAGTAAAAAAAAAAAAAAAAAAAAAAAAAATGAGATCCAGAATCTTTGAAGTTCATATATCAGATTTGGCCCAGTCACTTTTCATTGTGTGGTAAAGTGTCTGATAAGTGGTCATTATGAAACTTGAGTTGATTAAATCAATAAACTTTTTTTAGTCATACCAATAGTAACTTAGTAGGTTCTAAAATGGTAGTTCACATTTTAAAAATAAAAACATGATAAAACAAATATTTTAATAACTAAAAGTGTTACCAACTCCAATTATAATGGGTGGTCATTACCAAATCTTTCAAAAGTCGAATAGTATTTTTCATCAAGTATTGAAATAGAATTACTAAGCGTTTGAAATGTCTTTTTTTTAACATTTATATATTTGCCTTCAAGTGTGGGAGTGTTAGTCTTCTTAACCGATTATTATGTGTTGAGAAAGACATCAACCTTATTGTGTGCAACACCAAAGACGAGCTGATGCCACGATCAAACTGGTATTCAGACGTCTCAAAGGACACAGTGAATGCCATGTGCTCCAGGTTAAGGTCCTGCCTGAAAGAGGTTGCTTAGGGCGGTTTCTTCGAGTAAGCTGCAGTCGGCAAAAGATTCTCTAAGAAATGAAAATACATCAATATTGGCCAAGATATTTTTTCTTTGCTTTCCAAGAAGTATCAAATGTATCCTAAACACCCAATATATAATTTTTTTTACTTGTTATTAGGTAATAAATTTGATATATATCAATAGTGTTTGACACGTGAGTAGTTACTAGTAGAGCTGGTACATACATATGGTTTGTTAGGTGCACATCGACAAGTCGAGTTTTCAGCCTTTGCAACTTTCTCAGAAGCAATACACTATTCATAGTAAAAAAAGTGTATCGTTTCTGAAAAGACCGAAACCTCAACTTGTCGATGTGAACCATATCGAAAGTTGGGCCCATTTTTCGCACTAACGGTAAAGTCAAAACACCCTATTTCAAGTGAATTCAACTTTACACAATAGACACACCATCTTTTTTATATACTACATATGTATATACGATATCAGTCACAAGGTTAACTAATTTGCATATTGGTTTTAAAAAAGGACATTTCATTAATTAACTAATAATAGTGTATTTTAATTAAATGATGGTTTTGATTTTAATCTAACAGTTCTGTTTCACACTATTTGATTTCCTAGACAAATATTTAGCATGTGTTCAAATGTTCCTTTCTTTAAAGGGACAGGTTGGATTTTCAACAAGTATAGATTTATTTCTAAATTGTAAGTGAAAACGGAAATTGATTTCTATTTCTTTCTTTACGGTCACATATAAAAGATGAATAAATTTGTATAAAAAAATTACCAAAATGTTATATTTATTTATCTATATGAATAAATGAGAAAGATTTTGTTTCGTGTTTACAACAAAGTTATGAATGAAATGTTTATTATTTTAAATTAATGTTTCAAGTATTTCAAGTAACAAACTTTGTGAGCCGGCAACACCAGCTAATATATATCTGGCTTATATAGTTTCACCTGAGCAACTACCAATTTTTACTCTACAAAAGTTGTTTGTGTATATATATACACAAACAACTTTTGTAGAGTAAAAATTTATGAAGAATCTAATGGTGATATTTTACTGCTTTTACAATAATATTATGGAATCTACATTTACACTTGGCATAATAAACAGCAAAGATGTTTTACTCTATTTTGAAAACTATAGAAATTAAAACATAGTAAAATGGTACTATGGGGTTCAGGCCTATAAACAGGAACACGCAGGTGGTCCTTATTCTTTGTCGGGCAACACCAGAGGGGCCTGTTAATATATAAAAAAAATCCACCAAAACAAATTGGAAAATAAACCAAGTGAGATCCTTGTCTATAATTATAATGCTCAATATCTTTGTGCTTTATTAAACATGAGGTAACGGTGGTTAAGTGGATAGGACACAAGTGTGCCAAATTCGAATCCAGTCAATTCCATAATACCACTTTCACTTAGGTCAACCATTATGTGGTTCCTCCGGCAAGAATGTTGACAACAGAATCAAACCAGTCAAAAAAGTTGTACCATTCTGATTCAGTTGAATTTATTTTACTTTTTATTAAACTTTAAAAAGTTTTGATTGTTTTAAAATTCATGCTTCTCTAAACACATTACTTTAGTGAGGTTAGATCTATTTAAATAGTTTTTGCTATAGTACTAAGGTCTTCATGGCTTTTATTTTGTGACTGGACCTTTTAATGAGATCCCTCAAAAAACCTCCACTGAATTTTAAAAAACTCATTTTTATTAAAATTTAAAAAATAAGTTAAACACAAAAGTGTACAATATATATTTTTTTTAATTGTAAATCCAGCCCCCACCATCCCCATCCCCGAGTGGATGCTGAATTCTACAAAATCAAAACTTTTCTAAGCCCAATACTTCAGTTGTTTAATCTCTATTTTCACAACCCTTTGCCATATTAACAGGTTTTACATAGCTCTCAAATATTTTGGGCTCTGATCTCTTGTATTAAGTACATTTTTCAAGTGTGTCTCATTACTATGCACCTATCATGGGGTGGGTATTGCAACTAGTTTACACACACAGTATGTTTGTTTGAATAACAGCAAACTATATGGCAACACCTGCTCAATGTCAAATAAATCAGGCAGAACAACAACAATGGTAGCATAAATAAATAACCACAAATAAGATCAATTCATTTCAATAAATTTCATCCTTTCAACATGTAACTTAATAAAGGGTTCCTTCATACATACACATATACACAAGCTCAAAGAGTTATAAAATGACAGAACATATTGATGTAATATTTGGTATGATGGACCTCCATATATCCCATATGACACTGGCTACAACATTTCATTCTATGAGACTAACAAAAAATACTTTAGTCTTTGTTTTTGTTAAATAAAAAATTTCACCTGAGCAATTATTGAAGTAAAAAAAAAAAAATTAGAGAGTTGTTTATCGATCTTATCTTATACAATGAAACATGTTTAAACGTAGGCTTTTTAGCTGAGTATACTAAGTGATGCTAAGAGGTTTTAATGTAATCAGTCACCGGGACCCACAGGTGGTGACTGGAGTGAGTTCTCATAATTTATTGGATCCCAACTAAATTTTTTAAATTAAATTAAATTGTAGTATTAAATTGCAGAGTTTAAGCTTAAGTTTTAAAAAAAAAACTATTATTATCCTTGTCTTGAATCACATAAATTAACAATTTTTTTATTTTTTTTTTAAACAAAAAGATTTTACTCACAATTCAATCAAGTTTATTTTTTGATAATTGTGACAATTTTTTAAATTATTAAATTCACTCAACAAAACAGACCTTTTACATTTGTCTGTGTCAGAGATACAGCATCAATGTGTATATGTATAGAATATATCTTATCTATGAAGTAGAGTCAGCCAAAGTGGTCAGATGTGAAATGCTTTTTTAATACCAAAGACATATTCGATTCTGTTTAGTCAGTTATTTAAGGCAAATATATTATCAGCAATTTTTAACCTCCGTAGTTATGGAAGAGACAGTTATTCTCTCGATAGCTGTGTGTATACATATACATGTTAAGATGAGATTAAATCTGACAGTTTATAAATATTAAAGAAAAGCAAAATACCTTTATTGGCTTATATAGTTTATATCTTCATCAATGAGAGTATGTCGAGTGATATAAGCCAAATTTTTAAGTGGGAAAAAGATAAAAAGTATTATTAGTGAAAGAATATAACAATAACTGAAAACGTGTTTACATGTGTGCTTGCACACACACACACACACACACACACACAAAGAGTATATGGAAAAACACAAAAACATTTCCATATACTCTTATCAATATTGCTCTGTACTTTACATTGAGCTCTCACTCGGATCTACCTGGCAAATGACTTTGCAGTGATATCCATCAAAACCTGGATCTATATATAAAATAAATTTAACTCCTTTTAACACTGCAGCTCTATCTGAAAGGATATTGAGCTTTTTGTGTGTGCAAGGTATGCTGTATTAAATTTGTATGAGTGTATTTAGACAGCATATTCTCATTCAAAATAGTCCAGTTGTCTTTTGGAAGGCTTCTCAACGAAATATTTTCTTTATTATTAGAAAAATGGGGAGTCAGAAGGGGCAACAGAAAATTTTGGACACTCAAAATATAGTTATGAAGCATTTTGTAATTAATAATTATTATTTAAAATTAAAAAATAAAATTGATTATAGATATTAAATTAATCTAATAATCGATTTCATCATTGTAAGATTTTCATTAGATAAATGAGTTTATGCAAATATTATTCTTTGATTTACAACTGGAATTAGTGCATTTATTCAATCTAAATTATTTACCAAAGTATATATAGAGTTTAGGGACGGAGAGATACGAACTGAAGCTGACATGAAGAAGCCATAAAGAATTCACATTGAATTGAGGAGGAGAGGGGACATGACCAGAAAACTGTTGAGTAACACTGGATTATTGACCAGTTTATTAAATTTTCAAATCTACTGCTTTTTCCCCCCAAATGTAATTAAAAAAAAACACGGTTTTCAAAGAATCATGGTTATTTTGTTAGAAACTTCAGATGCCTAATAAAAAAAAGAAACAGAAAGATTGAAAATTGAATACAAGACTCAATAGACAAAAGTTATGTTATTTACTCATTTAAATGGGTGGATAATTGTCAACATTTACAAAAATAATATATTACTTGGTCGCAAAAACTAAACGGACAGTAATCTGAACAGTTTTTAAAAAATCAAACTGTCAATCAGAGCATATACATAAGTTCTAAATGTCATATATATATATATATATATATAATGTGTGTGTGAAAAATGACAAACGGAAAACAGGTTAACGTGCAGGAGAAAAACAAAAACAAGAGATTTGACCGGTTTCGTTCGTGTTAGCGAATGTCTTCAGAAAAATCTTAACTTTTTCTGGAGACGTTCGCTAACACGAACGAAACCGGTTAAATCTCTTGGTTTTGTTTTTCTCCTGCACTTTAACCTGTTTTTCGTTTGTCATTTTTCACACATTTTGTCTACCACAGCATTTCATTTTCATGACTTATCGTGTACCTTCCCACACACACATATATATATACATATACATATATATACGTATACATATAAAAAACGTGTGTGTCTATTGGTATGCAGCAAACAATATGCGAACTGAGTGACTGCAAATAATTAAATAATTGCAAGAAATGGTATATGTGAAATCAAGGGACCGACATTTTTGTGATTGTAAACACTTGACATTTGTCTGTCTGCACATAAATCGCTAGAAAGAGATGGGGGAAGGAGGGTAGATTAAAAGTTAATCCGATGAAGGTATTTTAACTACTGGCAGCTTTAAATTATTAACGGACTGCAGAGAATCCAGCACTTTTCTTGTCTCTGATTGCATATTGAGCATTCGTAATCAGCTTTATGAGCGACGGAGTGAGATTTGCTTAAGGAGACGATTACAAGCATTTTTATTCTTTCTTGCTGCTCAATCAGTTTGGCCAACAAGCTGCAATAATAGCGATGAGAGACAATTGCTTTTTCAACCTTCGATCACAATGATAGATAAAAACATTCTCACTAAAGACTTGATTATATACAAGCACCGTGATCCGGTGTTTCCCATGTATCATATAAAACCTAATATCAATGGTGAATACAAAATTACATAATTGTTAACATTAGAAAGCTTAGGAGAGAAACTCAAACAAATTTCCATCCCTCCAATAATGACCTAACTCAAGAAACATAAAAAAGTTTTTTTATTGATTTTTTTTATTCATTTAAATATATTTTGCATGTGTTATATTAAAAATAGCATCGTTGGAAAGATACACATTGAAAATTAAGACCTCTAAAATATTGTCTTTTTCGTCTCTTATAACTTTTGAAACGATGTTGCTGCATTAATTTGTTTCTGATATTATTGGTATATAAGTTTGAATTTTTTTTTAAGTTGATCCGAGTGACTTGGAGAGAACTAGACAAAATACACTGCATGCTCTTCTTGGACTGAAACTTGATCACTGCTTACATCGACACTTACATAACTTTATCCGCCTTATCGAGGTGTGTCTGTAAACCAAATTTTAACTCTGTAGCAGCTCAGTCAAGAAAGTTATGGGTAGACATACAGACAGACACCATATTATATAACAATGAAAGGTAATAAATTTAGCTTATCCTAACACTTTACTGCAGTTTCATAGACATCCGATTGTCAGAAATATATTCATAAAATCCTTAATGGTATTTAAATATATAAAGACCGTAAAGATTTTATTAATATACTGACAATCGGATGTCATGGGAAACTGCAGTCAAGTGTTAAGATAAGCCAAATTTATTACTAGTTATTGTTGTTATAAACCACTACCTGAAAGGATATAAAGTCTGTGGTCTTGAATCGGTTCTATTCAAAATTAATCATGAAACGTGCGAAAACATTCTTACATGTATTTTGTGTTGCATAGAACATAAGAAAATAATGATTTTATTCCAAATTACTAGACACATTTTTGAAAATTTAGCCTTAACTTTAAAAGTGTAATTTAACTGTAATCAGATGCTTAATTTTTCTTGCATATAACAACTTTTCTTTGCATATTTACCATAATTTATCTTTTATAATTATTCCATTAATTAATGACTCCAAAATGAAGGGATCATTTGTTAATTCTTTCAACAATGACTATAAAAATAATGTGAGAAAGATCTAAAACGTAAATAAGTTTTTATAAAACAGAAGAATTGTTATTTAATCATATACATTTAAATAAAAAGATTTTTTTTTTTAACCAATGAAATATTTAATTATTGTCTCTTTCTTTGTGAATAAGCTCTTACAGTTTGGGGATAGATCAATATATATATATATATATTCTGAAACTACATAACCCAGGGTACTTGGATAAGTGTATTTCATTTTGATCAAAAGGAGTATAACGTTCGCGCTTAACATCCACAAAAAGGAAACACCCCATTTTACTTTATTTTATTTATAACTTGAAATGTATAGAAATTAAAAAATAAGTGTAGAAATGTTAAGGGGTTCCGAGGCTTGGAACAGGAGTTGCTAGAATTAGCTATTGGTTCCCGGGAAAGCAGGATGTCCGTTGAGGAGGTTAAAGACAATACATTTACAAAACTTCATTATGTCACTTTACTTACATTCCCTCCCATCCAATTAATGCAGATTAAGTCCGTCAGCCACACTCCAAAAATTGAATATAATAAAATGTAAAAAATAATAAAACATGGTAATATGTTGTTATGGGCGGGGCGTCAAAGAACAGAGTATCCTTAATTTAATCTTGAGTAATGCCAGCTTTAACTGATTATATATATATATATATATATATATATATATATAAATAATTGCAAGTGGTTTCACACCTTGAGCGATCATTATACAACCAAAAGACAGGTTTGGGTTGTCTGATGATCATTCAAGGGTGAAACCACTGGTCATGATCAATTAAAAACATGTACTTTATTCAATTATTATAATGCTCAGTCTGAGAAGGTATTGAGCAGTATATAATTGTAAATCTGTAAAAAGATTCTAGTTGGTTTTTTTTTTGGGGGGGGGGGGGTTCTTTTCAAATTTTCTTCTCGGATTTGTTTTGATCTTGAAGGATACTTAAATTGCACCAATCAATAAAATTTGTTTCATTTAAGTTTAAATTCATAGACATTCTTGCCATGCGACAAATAAATGTGGCTTTAATTGGATATGAAAAAGGAGTTTAAGAATATTTTTTACGCATTTAGAGTTCTGATAAAGTTACATCGCTTGAATCTTGGGTGAATCTTGAAGGTTAGGCAACAGTTTAAGTACACTAAATATTGAATGAAAACTAAGTGATCTCTGTGGCAAAACAGGTTAACAATACGACAGCCTGTAATAATGGGTTCAACTTTCTTTCTGTATTTTTTATTAAGTGTTTTCTCTGTGGTGGTATCTTGGCAAAATTGTGAAAGTGAATTATAAAGTAGAAAACATATCAGCCCTAAAGGAGGAAGTATCAAATTATGATAAAAAATTGACATCTTCTGTCTCCCTTTATGAGCAAGGGGTCAGTTTTCAATATGTACATTACATCTATAGAACATTTCATAATTTTGTTGAATAGTTTTCAGGTGATCTCAACACCGGCTTTTCATATAACTCTTAAACAAAAAATCCCTATATCTTATACAAATATAGATTTTGTCCATCAGTCACAATTTTTTTTAACGTAATAAATACATAGCGGAATTAGTTTCATTTTGAAAAATTAGTGACCTTAACTACTTCTAGAAATGGAGAATATTGCACTAATATTAAACAATAAATTCCCAACAAATCAAGTGGATGCCATGACCGGAAATCGAAACAGAAAGCTGGAGATCTTCAGTCTGAGGTTCTACCAACTGACCTGTTTGAACTTTCTTATAAATAGAGCCTAAAACATTACCTTAAATAATTATAGCTTTGGCGTGACATCATAGATTTGATTTAAGTCATGTTTCAAAACATGAATTCAAACATGAGTGATAATAAAAATTAAATAAATGAATGGGTAAACATTACCAATAGCATTTGAAATTTTTTTAATAGTCCAAAACAATTTATTTTGCTTTAACTATGTATTGGCGTTAAAAACAATTTAATATTTAAAGTGATCCTTTGCTTGCGCATGATAGCAGGTCCTCCGCAGGAGCTAGAATTTGGGCCAATAGGACCAATTAACTTTAGTATTTAAAAAGAAAAATTTTTTTTTGAAGGCTCAGATTAGATATGTTAAAACTTTGCGGACCAAGAAGCAAAATTGAAGCTATCGTTAAAACCTTCAGAAATGCTTTATTGGTGAAATTCAAAATACAAGTACATATATTGTAATACTAGCCTGCTAATGAAATAATTTTTTCTTTTTTAATGGACAATATCGAAATAAATAAATCCATAACTCTTTTATTAAAATGATGATAAAGTATCTTACAAAGACAAACAAAATATATGAACGTGTATTCTTAAAAGGCCTCGATCCAATGTGTGTTTAGCAACAAAAATGTTATTTTATATGTAAGCGTGACAGACAGTACTAAGCCTATCATAAATGCATGGCTGCATCTATAATGCCTATAGAAAAAGAGAATATCCTAATTGATAGAAAAACTTTTATTTATAAAAGCAACTATCAAGAACCCATGTTTTACATAAGATCGATCAATTCCATTCAAGATAATTTATAAATCTACATGAAAAAGTGTTTGGTGGTTTTATCTATATATATATATATATATATATTTAGACATCAATATCGAAGGTTCGATCCTTGTCTAAGTTAGCCATGCTGATGACGGCTGTGAGCCAGAAACACATGTCCATGGATTACTTTTATGTACGTATAAAATTAATAAAATTATATATATATATATATATATATATATATATATATATATATATATATGTGTGTGTGTGTCACCAATTTCTGTTTGTTCTGAAACTAATAAACTGATCATTAGAAATTTTTAAAGTTAGACGTAAGGGTGGGTTATATTTTGTTTAATTTAATTTTATATAAAGGAGGCAACGTGGGACTGAAATCCTTTAGTGAAAATTCAGATACTTCTGATTTTGATGAAATTTTAAACATAGCTATTGGACATCGATTAATATTTCACAAATTTCTGTTTCTTTGGAGTATTTTAAAGAATTAGAATATGGGCACAACGTCCCATTTTAAAATTCAAATATTTCCAATGAAATGCATGAAATTTAATCCATAGTTATTAAAAAAGATTCCCTGAAATTAAATTTCCTTAGACCACTTCACCCCAAATTTCAGACATTTTTCTAGAATTAAAAACATTTCATGGATTTTGATCAAAATTGGAGCAAATCTGTTCTGTTCAATGAATAAATTTTATTAACTAGCAGACACCTGTCATGGAACAGATATCCGTCTAGTTATTAGATGATTGGGGTTTATAAATTATAAAAAATATATTACATCATCTTTTATTGTGTTAACTATCATACAACCATAATCTTAACAATAATATTAGTATAGATTGAAATACAAATAAAAAAAACCCAACCATAATCTTAACAATAATATTAGTATAGATTGAAATACAAATAAAAAAAAAACAACCATAATCTTAACAATAATATTAGTATAGATTGAAATACAAATAAAAAAAAACAACCATAATCTTAACAATATTTGTATAGATTGAAATACAAATAAAAAACCCAACCATAATCTTAACAATAATATTAGTATAGATTGAAATACAAATAAAAAAAACCCAACCATAATCTTAACAATAATATTAGTATAGATTGAAATACAAATAAAAAAAAACAACCATAATCTTAACAATAATATTAGTATAGATTGAAATACAAATAATAAAAAAAAACAACCATAATCTTTACAATATTAGTATAGATTGAAATAAAATTCAAAAATTTTCAAGTGTTCTGAAAAACATGAAAAGCAAATTATAAAACAAAAATCGCTTCAAGTATTTTGAAACTAATTATCTTCCTTCAGGAAACAACTGACCTAATCATCTATTGAAGATGATGCCTTTAAGGGATTTTAAATATAGAATTTAACAATCAAAAGAGATTTTTGTTTATTTTTCTAATCTTCAGCAAAATTCAAGAGTAAGACGTAAACGATCCACCTGCATTTAAACAAACAACAAATTGTTTATAGAAATTTTTTTTTAAATTGAGTATCCACTGTACCCTAGATTTTTGGATGTCTCCTTTTTGGCCGTGGTCAAGGGAGGAAATATCAGTTTCACCCAATGCGCACATTTTCAAACCAGAACCGATATTCTCTAGATGTGCCTAATCAATTATAATTTAACGATTAAAATGCGATTTGAAAATGAATAGTGATAGACCAACAAAATTATTATTTCAAACTTAAGCCTGATCGCCTGAGAGAAAAGTTATGATGGAAACAGATAATTTATTTCCTAACAAAAAAAAACAAAACACGATTATATTTAAGTACAAATGATAAAAACAAGACTAAAATTGATCAATTTGGTAAAAAGTTAATTAAAATATACAATCATGTCAAATTTTACAAATTAAAATGAGGAGTTAATAGTATTTTTCTAACCACACTTCAAATAAAGCTTCATTTTGAATATGGATGTTTTGTTTTAATTTTGAAATTGATTCTGTGCTTAACTGTAATTATTGGGATTGTTAATATTATTCAATCGTTATAGCAAACAAGAAAAGTCATTTATAAAAAAATGAATGAAAACCAAAAGTTGGTGAAAAGTTATCGCACTTTCTGCTTGAAAGCTTATTCATAGAGTACAGGGTGAACTCCCCACAAATGTCACCCATGGAATTGTTAAGAAAATTCACAATCTTTTCTGCAATCCAACCATAATAATAATCATCATCATCATCATCATCATCGGTTTAGCATCCATTTTACATGCTGGCATGTGTTTGACGGCTTTTAGAAATTGACTTCCAAACTAACTTATTTATCCCGCTTTCTCTCTAATCAATCTTTATCACTTCCATGTTTTCCTTGGCCTTTTCCTACCAATTGACCCTGCTACCTCAACTTTTCTACATCTACTAAACCAAGAACTCTCATCCATTCTTTCAATGTGACAAACCAACAAAGTCGCCTGTTCTGCACAGATCTCCCTATACTGTCCAGATTTAATCTTCTCGGGTCATCAGATTTAAGCCTTTTTTTACAGCTCACATTACACATCCATCGTATTATTTTCAGATCATTTCTCTCCATGCAATGCATATACTGAACCCCGATTGGCCAGGTTTCACTTTCATACATTATCACACTGCATACACATGCCTGATAGACTCTTAACTTGGTTGACAGTGATAATGCTCTGCTGATTAGTAATGCCAGAAGTTGCATAAACTTATTCTATCCACTCTTAACTGTAGCAATCACACTAGCACCCCCCCCCCCCCGTACTTCAATGGCATCACCAAGGTAACAAAACTTCTGATAAACATCAATAGCCTCGTCTACCATATTTGGTACAAATAAACTTCAGTCTGTGTCTTACTTGTCCACCAAGCTTCAGTCTCCGTTTTATCGCCGTTCAATGATAAGTGGGGACACTTTGATGATCCTCCCATTAGTAGGTGTGATTGTAAATGTGCTTCACACTCACCGGACCTGTGGGGTTATCTCACAGATAATGTTTAATCAAAATAATCCCCAGACCATTCCTGAACTGAAGCGAGCCATCACAGGCAAAATCAGGACAGTGCTAAGAGCGAAGTATGTCAGAGTTATTGATAATTTTGCACGTCGTATCCACGTGTGTTAATCATTGAACAGTGATAGAACAAACACTATTGAACATGCATGAGTGAAACTGGGTGGATAAGCCAGGCATAGACTGAAGTTTATTCCTACCAAATATTGCAGAACAGATTATGATTTTATTGGGGGGGGGGGCATCCTGTACTAACTGAATTACCCAGTCCCTGGATATATGCACCGTTAAACGAGACACTAAAAATCTTTACTAATTGCAAGAGATCAAACCCCCAAAACACTTCAAGGCAATCAAAAATATACTCCTACAGTAAAAGTAGGGGAAAATAGAGATTTTTTTAACTGAAGTTATGGGTTTAGAAAAGTTTCTATTTTGTAGAGTTTGCTTTCTCTTATGGAGTTTTACAATGATCAAAATTAGCTCAATTTTTACTTTAAATCTCATCACAATCAAATGTAAACATTTAGTGGGGAGTCACAGGACTCTTTAGAGAATGCATGTCAGGACCTAAAATATGGCAAATCAATCTGACATACTTTTATGGTGAAAACTAGGTTAAAATAAAGCTTACAGGACTAAAGTTATGGGCTTAGAAAAATGTCACTTTTCTAAAAAGGTATTTAAATAATTCAAATTTGCTCAAATTGTAATTTAACTATGGTTTCAATAGAAATACTGAAAAAAAAAAAAAAAAAAAAAAAAAAAAGGTCATACTTTGATAGAACAAAAACAAATATGACCAATTTATGAAAATCTGCATAGATTGGGGACCATTCCTATCAATTTTGATGTCATTCATGATTAATAGCCAAAAGTAGTTAGTAGAGAGAAAGAGACACATAATATTTTTGTTTTCAAAATTCATATATTTGGCTAACAGCACTTAATACACTGTGCCCTGAGGATTGCCTTTTTGCCAGAAACATAGATTATATAAGCCACTCAAGAAAATATAACAATTGGGATATTTTGTTTTTAATAATATTTATATAGACTGTCCAATCTAATCTTATATACAATAATATATACGAGACTCCCACTTATACATAAGGATAATATAGAAATAAAGAGACATTATTTTAGTTATGCAAGAAGAATGTCTTAATAAATTCTTCACAGCTTATGAATTTTAAATGAAATCAAAGTGGAATAAATATAAACCTATTGTCAGTTCTCGCGTTTGTCACGTGATTCTAATTTGAATCTACGAACTGTGTTCGATCACATGCAACCGCCTACAACTGCCACTCCTGCACTGATGAGAGTAAAAAAACCCCGAAAGATATTGTCTCTAGGTGAAAAAAAAAACACTTAAATATTTTTTTAAATATATATTTATAGTTAAAAGCCCCTTTAAAGATGTAATAGTCTTAAAAGTAGAGCACCATGAAATTGAGAAAGTGTGTTGTCATCTTCGATGCGCGAGCGTTAAACACGGTATCCAGCAATGACACTTTTCCCTGCATCCCCGGGTAAGTATATCTCAATTTCAATTACTATCTGTGCCGATTGCTGTGTGGCCCTGAGCGTTTGTCTCGTGATTCTAGCATGAATTTACAAACTGCGTTCGATCCCATGCGACCGCCTACAACCGCCACTCCTGCACTGATGATGGTAAAAAAACCTGAAACAATATCGTCTGTAGGTGAAAAAAAACACTAATATTGAAAAAAATATATATATTTATAGTATATATATATATATGATTATTTTTACAGACATGTACATAATCTGCGACACCGGCATGTCGATGTTATCAATCAACAGCTGTTTACTGATAACATCGACATGCCGGTGTCGCAAATTATGTACATGTCTGTATAAATAAAAATAATCATATATATAAAAGCTCTATTCGATATTGAACACTCTCTATAAGCCCGGTTGAAATTCTTTGGATTTTTATCCTGTGGATGTTTACTTTATATGGATTACTATATATATATATATATATATATATATATATATATACACATACAATGTGTGTGTAGTATTTTCTCTGCAATACATAAACTGTCTCTTTAGACATCCTGATGAACAAGTATAAATTTAAAATCGTAAAAATATTTACTTTTCAAAATCTTTGTTTACCACACTTTGACAAGAAAGAATATAAGTGAGAAACTAACTTAAACAATTCACAATGTTCAACAATGGTCGTGAGGGTGAGAGGGTGAAAGTGAGAAAGGGTGAGATTTTTTCCCACCCAAAGCTTTCCTCTGTAGAACTAATACCAGGGTGATCAACACTAATCACATAAAACGTACACAAATCATTGCCGCCACGCAAACTGGCAGGAATTCTCAACAGAATCTGAAAAATTCTGTCGACATGTTCTTGTCAAATATGGCAGGTAGCTGCAGGTAATGATTTCTTATTCTTCTCCTCCTCAATTTTTATCCCATTGCAGGAGGAATAAAAAATGAAAAAAAATGTGACGTCATCATGACCATGCACACATGACGTATGTGTTAATCTATCAAATTGGACAACGGATATTTTTTTGTAACCAAAGCAAAAAATTAGCTATGCATATTGATAGCTTAGAAAACATAACACGAAAACAAGAACTACACAAACCCATGGATATCATTCAAATATTTATATGGCTTACTGTTTTTAAAGAAACACTGATCTCACTTCAGCCAAATTGACATTTACCAGTCTATTATGAAAAGTGTGTATATAGTTATATTTTGTGTCATTTATTACAACAGGGAATAAAAATTCTGTAATTACTTCTGGATGGATTTGATTATCAAATGAGACAAGAATCACTCATAAAGTACATCTTGTAGATGCTCTGAGGTCACCAGTGATGCACTGGTTTCACTGCAAGTTTTGGGTTTTTAATCATCAGACCTGCTCCACCAGTGACCTAAATATTTTTAAAAAGACAAATGCTTTCTCCTTGAATGTGACGTCAAGCTATGCACCACATACACATTGCAAGACTAAATGGCCTGACAGAAAAACAGATTATATATGACCCTTTCACATATTCTTTACCAAAACAATTAGCTACTCATATTTTAGATTTAAGCTCATGAAAATGGAAAAAAAAAACAAAACCTGGGAATTTTTACTGACTCCATGGATTTTATGCAATCTTCTAAATATAAACTCTTTGCGAGTTCTCAATGACGTTCCTTTTTGTTTTCTTTTAAAGGACACACTAAATTTTGTAAATACAGCTGCATTGACGTGATTACTTATTTATTAAGGTACTACATGTTATGTATATAATTTTATTTTGTCATCCCCCTCTTAATAAAAACACTATAAAAATTCTGTATTTTTCTTTGTACTTATAAGAAAATCAGTCAGAACACAAATTCACTCGAGTTATGAAATTTGGTAAAAATTTAATTTAAATATATGAATTTTTATAAATATGAAAAATATTTTAATTCAATTTAAACCAGAAAATTAATTTTAATTTCATCAAAAAAGTTATTGATTTTTCCAGCCGATGGGGAAAATCAAGTGCATATTCTAAATTTTAAAATGTTTTTTTAATTTTTTTAATTTCTACTTTGGAAAATGCCATCATGGAATGGGCAGACTAGAAAATAAAAAAAACATTAAAAGACAATCATCAATCAAATTCCTTACATTAGTTTAACTCTTAAATTAAAAAGATATTTTTCATTTTAATCTGTTACTAAAATTCTGCAATTGCAACTTTCTATTTACAAAACAGTATCATAATATTTGTTATCATTTGAAGAAGAATATAACAAGTTTGATGGCACTTGCACTACTTATCAATTTATCATAAATTCTATTCTTCAATAATTGAATTGTCAAAAAAACATTTAATGGTTTTGTTTATGCAATGGTTAGTAATTGCTATGGTGATATCATTGTTTTAGTAAATTCTATTCTTGATATTTTGTTTACATTTTCACCATTAATAGTATTCGATTTTTGTTTGCAAATTATTCTTTTTAGGAAAGAAAAACTAATTTTACTTTATATAAAGTTAGCAAGGTAACCCCCCCCCCCAAAAAAAAACTTTAGGTTCATGTTCAGTATTTTTATGCTTTTATGAGAGGTAAGATGCCTCATGAAGTATAAGAAACAAACATGACGATCAGACATGACGCATATTTCGAAGAGCCTATCTTCCCAAAGAAGTCGTACGTTCTTTAAATAAAGTGTAGAAGGGAAATGATAAGGCGTGACGTTTATTATAAACACGCACATTAATATTATTGAACTCTATGACAAAGCAAATTAAAAATCAGTTAACTCAAATGTCAATGGTTAACATCTGAGTTATTTTTTTAAATTTGCATTGTCAAGGCTTTTAATAACATAAAATTTCTATCCTACACACAAGACTTCAAGTGAACTTTAATGCTTTCTTATATATATATACACACATATAAACATTTTTCAGCTAACTTAAAGCGAGCCGAGGTTGTCTAATACAAAATTAAGTCACATTGAATATACAAACAGTAGAGCGATTATTTTTCAAACGGCAAGGAAATACATGTTGCGAGGAAGTGAGTGTGTGTGGGGTGACAGCGGCCATCTTGTTCTTGTATTGCACAGTGTAAATCTATGCATTTCTGGCGGAATGCAAATCGCAAAGACCATGAAATAAGTTGGTATTAAAAAATGCAACCAAACATATACAGGATTAGAAAAAAATGCACCATTAGATGAAATTATTGTGGGCTTTTTATAATCGATAAAAGGATGCGGTAAAAAGATGCAAGCTGAACACCTTTAACAAATTCACAAGTAAAAGAAAAATCTATCAGTTAAAGGGGCAGTTTTTCGTTGCAAAAATGAATATGGTTCCAATTATGTAATTGCCTTTATATGCACATACGTAAGAGTTTAACGAATGAATATATATATATATATATATATATATATATATATATAATACAAGCTATTTTTCACTTGACAGGTGAAAGTAGCTATTCAAGAATATATTTTATTTCTTAAACTTTAAAGTTTTGTACCACAAAATTACTTTTCGATTATGCAATTGTAGACTGAACTCTGGAATTGTTTTAATCAGAAATAATTAAGTTAAGACAAGTTAATACAATTAAACACAATAAAAAGTACTTTTGAGGATAATGACGCCAATCAATTAATTTCTACTTTTTCTTTAAATATAAGTTAATTAAAATTTTAATCAATTTATTTTAAACAAATACATTCTGAAAACAATTTAACTTGAAGAGTAAATGTTAGATTCCTAAATTTTAAGAAACAAAAACAGTCTTCACCTTTTTTTTCTAATCTTTAATACTTATAGTTGATTGTGGTGGGAGGTAAAAAGGTTATCAAATAATAAGTAGATAACCAAGACCTAGTATTGAAAATTCTTTAGAGGAAGGGGGGGGGAAGAGGGGGGAAATGGACACTAAAAGACAGAAAAAATATTATCGGGAAAAAAAAATTAGGTTTCAAGAAACTAAAAATATAGCAACATGTCAACGGAAGAATTGTTATTGATTTTAATTGTACAATAGTTTACTCAGTTTTCACACATTTTGGAAATAAAATATTTTCTTGTCCAGAAATAAAACTGTACTTTTGTGTTTTAAAGCCTGTAAATTTGAACTTTTACTTTTAAGTATTTTTTTGACAATTGTTATTAAATTATCGACGTGTTATGTGTTCACTTTTGCTTTTAAATTTGTTAAATTCCGTAAAAACTTGTGTGTAAAAAGAATGTTAAAAGTTTTGTGTATTTAGTGAATAACATTCTAAAAAAATTAAAATTAAAAAAAAGTAAAAATATTTTTGATGTAAGAAAAATAAAACAACTCCAAACAAATGGTCGCCAGTGATTAAAACCTCAAAGTTACGGTTTAAAAAGTAAATTACAACTTTTTTCTGGACTAAAAGCGCAAGTCTATTTCATGAAAAACGTGTGAAAAAAGCAAACCATTCTATAATTGAACCACATATATGTTTCACATTGCGTATATATTTTCGTTACAATATTTACTTCAACGGCGTTCAATACATGAGTAGAGCTACATAGTATAAGGATATACTTATGGCAAGTAGGCTACACAGAAATGTTTGTATTTCATTAACTGGAGGAATTCGCAATTTTATTTCAGTTACTCTGAGCTCGAATTTAGTCCCTATTTATTTCCTTCCCCACAATTAGACACAAAGTCCGTTTTTAATGTGGGAAAAATCTAGCTAAAAAGGGGGGGGGGGGGGCACCCTGGATTGAGACAAAAATAAAAATTGCATCCAGCGAGTTCTTCACTGACCGAGCACATAAAAAATGAAGTGTAGAAGGGAAATGATAAGGCGTGACGTTTATTATTGTTATAAAGTATTTCTTAAGAAAAGTGAAATAAAGAATGGAGGGGGGGGGGGATAAGTGATGTAAGGAACGTCAAAAGGTGGACGTTAAGTTTACGTTGACGGAAAGGAGGGGGTGCAGGGAACAACGCCGAGAAGAATATACCCACCCACAGAAATAAATAAATAAATAAATAAATAGTTAGCTGTCGGTTAGTACAGTTCACAGACTGAATCTCTTGTTTTTTTTCTTTACTAGGTAAATATCGATGGTTATGAAGTGTAAGTAAAAAATCGGGGATGTGGCTGTGGTGGGGGCAGAAACGTTGGTCCGTGTCGTCAAGAAAAAAGAAAAGGATCTCTTCTCTGAGAGAGAGGGAGGGAGGATTGTGTTACGTTTTTATTCACTATTTTTTCCCTCTCTCTCTCTCTCTCTCTCTGGCCAAGTGCGGTTAGTGGCGTCGTCGTATCTGTCGAAAGGCAGTGTGTGTGCGTGCGTGCAGCGAAGACGACCTACTGTGGCGTGTTGCTCGTCGGCCCTCTCTCCAGTGCGTGATGTGTGCCAACTGGAGGTTGTCTACCCCCCCCCCCCCCCCCGGATTTATACTGACAGTCAACACAAGAAGAGATAACAGCAACCATGTTAGTGATGTTATCGCCCGTGCTGCTGGTGTTGTTAAGCTACGAAAAAAGGGAGTGTCATGGTAGGAAGAAGACGAAAAAGAGGAACACGGGATAGATAGATAGGTAGATAGATAGCTGCGCTTAGGCCATTGAATGATGGGGGGGGGGGGCAGAAAAGTACGCACGCACACGTCTCTATTTCAGTAACACTACTAAAAAAGCAGGAGTTAAAACCCATCAAGAGGTGGAGGTAAAAAGGAGGAGGTGGTGAAACAAATAGAAAATTGTTCGAAAATAAATAAATAAGAGGTATAATAAGAACACCTATAATGACGCAAGTGTTCAACCAGACCGGGTGTATAGAAAAAAACCATAACAACCAGAGTGATTCTTTACTATGACAGGGGCGCATTCTAACATCAATGTTTCCCTTTTTTCTTTTAGGATAACAAAAGAAACAAACTACTTGACTTTTGCCTTTAAACTTTAATTCAAGACAGAAATTATGTTCTAATAATCGACAGTTTTTAAAAGGTTTCAAAATCACTTTCGTATTTCAAATGGTCACAAAGTAAACACCGCGTCGGCGATTTGGATCCATAAAATACTGACCGGCATAACGTTTATTTGGTAACGGGGTTAAATTCGAAACAGATTTTGAAGCCATTAAGCTGCCGATCAGAAAGTAAACTTAACTTGAATTAAAGTTATAAAAAGTAAAGTATTATAGTTGACTTATGCTCCTAAACCAAAAGGAAAATATTAATTAACGAACGCGCCCCTGTCGTATCAAAGAACCGCAGTGGTTGCTAACAAAACAACACACTCGGAAGTGAACAAACGTTATAATATCACGATGATGTTGTAATATGAGAATAACAGTTACTGTGCGTGACGTTTACGAAGGTGGGGAAGAAAAAGATATCCGAAATCTATTTCAATTTATTTTTAAAACGTCAATTTCGCCTTCGAGACACTCTTCCCCCCTTTCGACGACGACGACGACGACGAACAACACCTTCAGGTTTAGGTGGAAACGTATGGCAGGAAGAGACCGAAAACGATTTTAATCGCAGAGGAACAAGAAAGTCGAAGATTTGGGGAAGAGAAATAAATCGATATCTAAAAAGAAACTATTGGATAGGCGTCATCGTGTCTAGAGAATGAGAAGCTAGGAAGGATTTTTGTTTTTTAAATAAATATTTGTTAGAACAAAAATAGCAGGCGATTATTTCGTTTAATTAAAGGAGGGAAAAAAAGGAATGATAAAATAAAAACAAAAGAAAAAAAAATCGACCGAAAAGATGGGGACTGAGAGTATCATCACCGTCGTCGAGGTGGTCAAATTTCTCGTCAGAGCGAGCGCACACAGTTCAATATGGTCGGTGCTTCTTGTCGGACTTTAAAAAAAATATCTGGCAGCGACCGGAGGGGGGGGGGGGCTGCTATTCTTGTCGAAACACCCAACCTAACACGCCCAGATTAATTGCTTTAAAAAAGAAACGAGGGTATGATAATTGTTATGTAATTAACGCTGTTTAAATAAACATTAAACCAAGCGTATATTTCGAAGAGCCTATCTTCCCAAAGAAGTCGTACGTTCTTTAAATAACTTACACAACCGACATTATTATTACTACATTTTCGTCTTCCGTTTCTTGAGTGCTGCTATTTTCTGATCGCGAGAAAAAAATAATTTATAAGAAAAAAAGTAGGATAAAGTCTTTGATTGATCAAAATTTAAAACCGTGATGAAACATCTTAACTTAAAAATTCCAACATTAAAACTATCGAAGATTCCTTTTATCTATATACCAACGAAGAATCGTAGTCTAAGAGACATTTGGGTATTTTATTCAAACATTCGGAAAAAGAATAAATATTTGTCATCTTGACGCAATAATGGCACCAAGAAATCGAGTCTAAACATTTCTCCCCAAAGACATTCCTTCGTCCATAATATATCCAAATAATATCGCCTCTTATAAACAAATATTTAAAAAAATCAGCAGATCAATAGTAAACAGTAATAGAAGTAATTAAGCAACACTAAAGTTAATTATCAACCTATTATGAAATATAAACACACCAAGAAAAACAAAAGGTTAAAAATAAGTTTTTTTTTTTTTTTTGTTTTGGTTTCTTCGTTATAAAATTAAAAATATGAACCTGATCAATGCCAGGTGAAGATGGTATGCTAAATATTTGGCCGGAATAGAATCAGTACAGATACAAACACAAGGTGAAAATGTATACCCCTTCCCTAAAAAAACATAAACCCAGGAAATATATAAACTTTTTTTATTTTATTAATTAATATCTCGTCACGACGAAGAATACCGACTGTCAGCCTGGGAGGTAGAAAAACTAATTGACGCTTTAAAACTTTAAAGTTTTAATTAATGAATGATAGAAAATAAACAAAAAATGAAAAAGTCTTTTTTTATCTTAAAAAAGAAAGAAAAGAAATACATCAAGTTGAAAGAAATCTAAAAAAAAAAAGATAGATATTTTTTCCCGTTTGTTCTATATTTGTTTTGTTTGTTTTTTTCGCTAAAAACAGAACTGACCAGTGACGTCGTCATTGCTGTATACAAATATATAAACGAACAATGAATTAAATGTAGGTGTTAATAATAATAAAAAGTAGAAAGACAATTATTTCAACATCAAGGAATAATAAGCAATAAAATCGCACTTTTTAGTTGGAAGTGAATGAATTAAATAATGATAATATAAAGGTAGCAAGCAAACCTTCTTTCAGAAAGGGAAATAAAAAAAATCAGTTGAAATACAAGATATCGTAGTAGTACAACACCACCCAGCAGTTATGAATAGTTTATTTGGCTGGCTTGGATCACACACACACACACACACACACACACACACACCTCCAGTCGTAATATGTATTTTTTATTATTGGTATCATCATAGTAGTAATCTCTGTTGGCCCCCAAACTCGATATTTCCACCTCTCTCTCCCTTATCTCCGTCAACTGCTTCGATCCTTGCCCGTACGTCCGTAAAATAACCCCTTTTCACATCAATATATACCATGGCGTTCATATACGGCGCTTCAGAACAAACCAAAACGGAAAATGCGTGTGCGTTGTATATATATCTTATACGAAACGACAGCGATCTTAGTTGTTAAAACTACTGGCAAAGATAAAATTAACACTAGAAGCAGAGAAGGGTTCACTCACCTCATCGGGTTTTGTTTTTTAATTATTGCGAACCTTGTCGGATTAAGCGTAGAGAGCAGGTGCCCGTGTCGATGATGATGATGTCCAGTGCGTAACATCGGAGGGAGGGGGAGTGAGGAGGGCGCTAAGAGGGCGGCGATCGGCCGTTGCGCTCCGTCTCCCCTAAATGTATAATAATAATAATAGTCCTCAGGTCAACTGGGAGAGAGGCCAAAGTCGGAACGCTTAGAGAAGTAGCCCACCGAGAGAAAAGAAAAAAGGAAATTGGGTTGCTCCGACGAACAAGCACCGACGACCACGATGGCGACAACAATCCAATATGGCGGCCACCCTGCCTTGAAAAAGCCAGCCACTGGTGCTCTCTCACTCTCTCTCAGAGAATGAGAGAGAGAGAGAGAGAGAGAGAGAGGGTGCAAGTGCGCGCGAGAGAGAGACAGAGAGAAAGAGCAAGCGACGACACACACGCCACTGCCAAGTTCGCTCTAATCCAGCTACTACTACAACTAGTATTACTACTTGTACAGCTATTACTACTTCCAATTCTACTGCTTTTCTTCAATCACTCACTCACAAAGTGCTCCTTGCCTCACGTCACTCTCCCTCGTTCTCACCAGAGTTAAAATGTTCCACATCTTTTCTCTCCTTAGTTCATTTCAGTGATTGTTTTTAGAACTGCTTCCACTCTCGCTTGCTGTTTTATGCCAACCATCAACGTATTCTTCGCAACCAAGAGCTACCCTCAGAGAGAGGGAGAGAGGGGGGCTGGGTTCTTCTAAAAACGAGCGACTCGCTGACTAGCAAGGACACCGATCAAGTTTCCGCAGAACAACCACAAACTGAAATGCAATTTGGGTTTAATTCACAGAAACTTCCGCTAAAGTCAACGATTAAACATCGTATCTTTAGAGTAACAACAAAAAAAGTGAAGTAAAAAAAATAGTTATATACGCACACAAAATTATTGGACAGAGATCAATTTTGTTTCATAATTAACGAACACAATCTTTATGCGTGCCCCCCTCCCCGACAAAAACAAACTTCTCGCTTTTCCAAAACAATTTGTCCTTTAAAATAATATTAATAATAAATGCTAACAACTTGTTTTATTTCTTTTTATAACTTTCAAAGAAAATGTATATCATTTCTACCTGTTTATGCGGATTTTTTGTTGTTGTTATCGTTGGTCCCAAATCGTCTGAAAACGTAGAAAAAATGGTTCGAAGTGGTGACACACCCACACTACTTATTTTCGAGTTGAGTCCAATCTGTCCTCGGTCAGGAGGAGAACAAATCCCCCTAAACAGAGCCACTTTTTATTTTTGTCTCAATCAAGTGCCCTTTTGGGGGAGATGGATTTTCCTCACATTCGAGCAGGTAATTTTTAGAACGATTTACGGGTTAAGTTAAAAATAAAACGAGTTTTCTAAGAAGTTTCTTAAAAACTAAAACAGAATTGATATTATGCATTAACTGTCCGAAATAAGAACACACAAAGAAACAGGACTGTTTTAAAGTAACGATGAAATCATGAATTGCATTCACTAGAGTTTCAAACGAATTATTGTTATACTTTCGATATTATGATCACACCCATCCACCCCAGCCCTCAGGGAAGGGGTGGGGAGGGGTCATCGCTTAACAAGGTATTAAAAACGATTTTACGGTTAGTCGGTAGATTATCATAAAATGTAAAAATGATAATCCCACTTCCTTGGAATAGCCGTAATTTAAGGAGAGCATACACCGCAAGAGTACTCCAACCTCCAGGAAGGAAGAAAATAAAAAAAGTTTTAAGAATAAGAGCGGAAAAGAGCAGTGACGACGGGCGGGTGGGGAGGTGGCGACAAAGGACGTGAAGCGGCGGCGACAGCGGCAGGCGATAATCGTTCCCCATTAAACTGATTGGCATATTAGCTATGATCAAATGCTGCAAACAGTCAGGCTAATTGTCGGCCAAGTTGAATGTAGTGTGTAACAATAATCCAACAGCGTATTTCCACATTCAATATCCTGCCGCCACCGCTAGCACCCCCGGGCGGAGGAAGAGGTGATGTAAACAGAGAGTAAGATGGGGGGGGGGGGGTTGCTTACGGCCTTGGTATCTACCTACTATCACCCTCTCTTTATCCTCTTCAGCCATCCCTTCCAGCACTTGGTCGACCACCACCACCATTTAAAAAAAAAATACACTTCTTCTATTGTCCCTGCTTCTTCATGTCTAGCCATTCTCGTTCCTCTCCTTTTTTTGCAAGCACCGCCAAATCTGTTCGGTATTATTAATGGCTATTCAAAAATGGTAGCAGACGCTTAGTGACAACTGGAATTATTTGGGAGCAAAGGAAGAAGAGGAAGAGGGGAGACGATGGGTGGGGATGGGTCGAAGGCGACTGCACCATCAAATTAGCTAACAGATACAAATATCCAGAGTCAAAACAACAAGTTTATTATTGGGTCCATCATCATCATTTAAAGGTTTGTTTCGTCTGTTTTACGACATATCAACCCTTTCATTTAATTAACACTGAGACAGAACACTTATTGTCAACGATTCATCATTTGCTTTCTCTGTCCCCTTTGGATCATTAACGGCGAAACGTAATAATGCATATTGTCAACGATTCATTATATACAATTATACTCACAGCCGAGAGGAGGAAATTGTGGGTTAATACCTTTTCAAACGATATTAGTGCGGATTTTAAATTCGAATTAGCTAATTCCATAGACCGCGACGATATCCATTTAGTTAATCACCCACACCCGGGGGTTAGAGGTTATTTTATTTTTTTGTTTCTTAAGCCAACACGACGCAGACGAAACACGTAACCGGCTTTCTTGATAAAAAGTAGCAAGCAACACGATGGCGACGAGGTTCTTTGATACGATAGAGATGCGTTCACAAATTAACGTTTTCCTTTGGTTAGGACCACAAATGAAACATAATATCGACTTTTTTTTTTGCATTTGAAACTTTAATTCATGCCGTACTTTACTTTCTATTCATCAGTTTCAAATTTAAAAGATAACTAATTTCGAAGGGTAATTAAATACAAATTGACCATTTTTTGTAATTTATTAATAATTTCAAATTACCGAATTGTTTAATATATCGTGATTTGTGAACCTTCGAAATTCAAAAATAATTTTGAAGCCGTTAAACTAGCGAATAAGTAATTTCTGGCCAGAATTAAAGTTTAAAAGGTAAAAAAGGTCAAGTATTTTATGTTCCTAAACGAAGGGGAAACATGGATTTTTGACGCGTCCCCGTCGTATCAAAGAACCGAAAGCGGATAGCATTAAAAGGCATGAAAACTGGTCAATCGCCCAGGGAAGACGAACAGACGGATAAAGTAATCCGAGGGAGAAGGAGGAGGAGGAGGAAGGGTCAAGTTATGTAAAAAGAAGAATTGGTTTTGATGGCGGTGATGCCGACGACCGAAGTAAGTAAACGCTCGAAAACTGCTACACGATATAAAAAAAATGGTGGGGGTGAGTGGGAGATGCTGTGTGTTTCTGCCTGTCGGTTAGGAAAAAGCGAGAGAGAAGGAGGGAGTGGACAGAAGGAGGAGGAGGAGATACACATGAGATGTATGTATGTTTGGCTAATATACCAACGTTACACTGATACTGTAATTTGCTTACAACACCTGATAGCTGAAAAGGAGTCATGTCGGAACGGCAAGCACCTTCTTACGTGAGGCGAGTGTGGAAAGGGAAAGTGGGGGGGAGGATGGAGGGTGCTGTGTGTGTGTGTGATATGTGAAGAAATAAAAAGTCGATTTAAACAAATATTTTTAAAGTTTGGAAAATATGAAAAATCACCGATGTGCCGACGGAAAACGATAGTTTCAGTAGTAAATATCTTTGAAACGAAGGTAAAACAAACTAGCTTTATTTTAATAAAAAATAAAAACATCTAACTTTGAAAGTGTGTATATTATTTGATCAAATATCGTATTTACAAATAAACATGATAATAAAAATAAATAAAAAAAAACAAATCAATAAATAACTTTTTGAACATCTTCAAAGATTCTAGTTCGAATCGAAATGATTAATTAAAAAGTAAAAATGTAAATGATGTTTCAAAGTCTTATTTAAAAAAAATCAAAATCAATATTTCATAAGACGTCCTATCGATTTTATTTTAAAACCGATTAAAAAAAAATCATATCCCTTCGTTGTATCTTTCCAAAAATGTAAATATTCTCTTACAAAAAATAACACCGTTGGAGTGGGGGGACAATAAAGATTCCTGAGAAACGCCGGTATAATGTATGTGTGCACATTTGTGATAATATAAAAACAATTATTTATATAGTTCAGGTAGATTCTTACGAGAATCAGATTCATTTCAGAGCAAAACTTAAGCCCAATATTCTAAACTTTAAAAAGTTATTTAAAAAATTTGTAATAGAGCTAAAAATAAACTGACAGATCAAAGTAATAACATGCATCTGTCGATTTATATATATATATATATATATATATATATATATATACATACATACACTAGATAAACACCAGTCCCATAACAATTCTGCACCACTTGTCCTCTGATGAAGATTAAAATCAAGATAAAATGATACTAAACCGTATAGAATCCTTATTCCAATTTTTATAAAAATCTATTACATACTTGTGATTCCAATTGGGATAATCTTCAAAACGTTTAAAAGATTATGAAATTGGAGCAAAGATGTCAAAAACTAATTTGAACTGCTTTTGGCATTTTCATCCATTTCACATCAACAAGTAATTTCACTTCATCGCCAATTACATCAATGGTTAATTAACTTATAGAAAGGTTTCTGTTGCTCACTAAGTCTGTTCAGATTTAAGTTTTTTATACGACAACGGCACGTGAAAAGAGTAATGTTTTCAATTGGTTTAGGAGGAGCAAAAATAAATCATAATACGTGGGTTTTAAATTTGTAATCAACAATTTAAAAGTTTCAAAATAGTAACCACGGCAGCCATTTTTTAAAAATCATTATAACGGCGGACTTGTGTTTACTTCGAAAATAATTTTTAAGTCTTTACACTGACGAATAGAAATTAATTTATGGCTTGAATTACAGTTTAAGATACAAAGTCAAGTAGCACGGTTCATGTGTGTTCTTAAATACGAAGGGACACATTAATTTTTTCATGTGCTAAGAGATTTAATAATTTTAGTAAAATAAAAAGCAAAACTGGAAAAATAATTAATTTTAAAATACGTATTTTAAAACAACGAATAAAAACATTTTCTAATAATCGTGTTCTTTTTTTTTTTTTTCGAGAAATACCCTTTGATGAGAACAAATCGACTTTTGTCTATTCCGCCAAAATAAAGACTTCAAAATCAATTACTAACGCCGACATTTACGATCGTGTCGGTCAGTTTTGGTTCAGTATTATCCTAGCTGTATTTACTCGGCGTTGCCCGGGTGGTGAGCTTAGAAAAAAAAATAGTCACGTTTACAATTTTTTTAAACTAAGATTTTAAAAAATTCGTTTTAGTTTTCTTATTTTATTTTTTAAATCAGTAAATATTCGATTAATAAAACAATTCAATATGTACGAAATCTGGTAGTTTTATACGAAGATAATAAAAAATTAAAATGGTCGCTACGGCGATTTCCTTGTGACCCTGGAACATTCGAAAGTGGTTTTGAAGTCTTTAAATTAGTGGATATGAAGTAATTTCCTGCTAGGATTAACTTTTATATGCGAAAGTAGGGTGTTATGGGTCATTGCTGATCCTAAATCAAATAAAACAGTATTTCTGGCAGGAGCCATTATTCTTGAAAAGAACACGAAAATAATGACAGTGCAGGTGAAACGGTGCAGATGCAAAATTCACGAGGCAAAGAAATGGCTTCAATTTGTCGATTGGTTGCCGGGAGAAATTCTTGGGATCAACGACTAGAAAGAAACTATTTTCTAAAAATTGGAATTCTCGCCCGGCAAGCGTCTCAAAAGAAGACAAGTGTCAAGACAGACAGTGGTGCGTGGAGCATAGATGATGTATGCATGTCTACATGAGACAGTAATATCCTTATGAAATTCGCAAAACCTCAAACCCCGGCCTCTGCATTTGTCAAAAAAACCTTCTGTGCGATATCCGTTTCGATTAGTGTGTGATATCACACAAGAAAAAGAGAAAGAAAGAAAAAACAAAGAAAACTACAATATAGGTCAGATCTATTCGTATATTTATAAATGTCCTAGCTGGAATAATCATTCCAAGGTAGAGTCATGATACCCTTTAATAAGTGCAACAGGTCAGCCCTAAAATACCAACCGAAAAGATCGACTGTTAGGGTGAAAACTGTGTGAAACTAGAGCTGGTATAACTAAAGTTAGAAAAGTTTTATTGAGGTTTTATAAAATTATTTAAATTTACAAAGATTTCTGAATCTGTTTGATTTTATGTCATTTTTAGGATTTAAGTATCTTTTCGGGGGGGGGGGGAGGGTATGCTTCCTTGAAACACACACACATCGCATTGATAATTTATAATTATATTTGTCCCTATTTACTTTCCTCCCCAAGAATGAAAAGTTAGACACAAACTCACGTTTAATACGGGGAAATCCATCTTCCTGAAAGGACAGACAAAAAATGAAAGTTGCCTCAGTCTAGAAGGATTTCTCATCCTCTGACCGAATACAGGATAAATTTCTCTGTGTTACTAAAACTATCAGACAAGATCCCGTGTATATGTGTGAATTTTTTTTTTATTACTATTAATAGAATATTTATTGAGATTAAAAATAAAATAGAAAATTAAAACCAATTTGTAAAAATCCTATTAAAAAATGTAAACATGACTATATTTTTACTTATTTTCCTCTAAGCCTTCTACTCGGCAATATGTCTTCACCATGGAAACGCCGGATAAATACAGCTAGCATAAATATATTTGTAACCCGAAGAAAAAGTATACATCTCAGGTATGTATATATATATATATATATATATATATATATACCTATATATATATATATATACAGGGTGGGCCAAAATAAGGGTCCTATCTTTAAATTTGAATAACTTGAATTTGAATAACTTCCACAAAATAAAAGTTAAACTCACCAAACTTTATGTGTGTGTAGACTGACCCTTCCGAGATTTTTTGAAATAAACAAAACAAATTTTAGTCGAAAAACACTTCTTAAAACTTACAAAAACTAAAGTATTGTTTTTTACACTGTTTTGAGTTTTTTAAGCAAAAATAATGTTTTCTAAATGAGGGTACGTTCCTTAGGGCTAATACGGCTCATGCTTGCTTCGGAAGGGGTCCTTTACTTATTCTAAAAAAAAAAAAAAAAAAAAAAAAAAAAATCAATAAATAAAAAAGTTATGAATTTTTTAAAATAGGACCCTTATTTTTGCCCACCCTGTATATATATATATATATATATATATATATATATATTTCTGTTTTTAATATCATTTGCCTTCTTTGAAGTTATTCATGCATTAATCATGTAATGTGATTTGCACACATTTGCTGAAGATTTATTTACATATATCATAGACATTAATAATTAAAATAGAATTCTCATCTTTAATCACTTCCACGTGTCAGTAATCAACACACACTATCGGGTTTCTCTTATGCAGCCATTCATTTATCTGACACAAATTTCCCACTTCGTGTGATTATTCATATAACCGGTAATTCTGACTGATTGATATCTTTAATTCACAAAACTTGAATATGTTCAACGCAATTGTCGTCATTATGTAATGTGGCAGCACATAATACGAAACCGATACCGTAGCTTTTAATTTACTTAAGGGACCAAGTAAACAGTCAGTAAAACGTAACTTCAATACTTTGTTATAGGAAGGGTCGATTTAAATGTTAATGTGTCACGTGGCTCTTATGATTTTATGAAATATCATTATGTAACGTCTTCAAATGTTTATCGTGTTACGTTACTTCTTATCTTAAATTTTTTTTATTGCGCTTCCAAATAGAATGTATACTTCAAATTATGTTGCTTCTCATGGTTATGTGTCAAGTAGCCATTATTTTTGTTGAGATAATTACCTTGTAACTTGCAAAGATGCCAGTGACATAAAACTGAAAACCTGCACTTACTTGGTATTCTTTTCCGCTCGATCGTCTAGCATTTTGAAAAGTATTTTCTTTTGCAAATTTGATCACAAATGAAAACTTGAAACAAAAGGATTTCACGTTGTTATCTTTTATTGTTGATTGGTCACATCATCTTACACACACTTCGCCATGTTTAACGGGCTCTGCAAACGGAGCCTGTTAGAGGAGCAGAGCACAGGACATACTCGCTTGTCGGAATCAAATAATCATGTCCTAAGTTAATCAAATGTTTGTTTTTATTTTTTAAACATTATTTCCTAAACAACAAAAGCCAATGTTCATTTTTAATAACTTACCTACCGGATTTCATCACTTAAAGCTGTCAAAATAGACAAGCCTTGAATTCCAGATGCAGCCAAATCTAACCACTAACATTCCATTCACCAACCTTGTTTTGCATAACCTACTTTTGTGGCAACCACAGCTCTCATCATTGATATATGCATTACTTGTTATCACATAAACGTCTGTAATTGTGGAGTAGGAGCATCATAATGTTGTCAAGAATAATATTTCTCTTTCTATACCATTACCCGATGATCAGACATAACAATGTGTGCAATATAATTACATTTAATTTAGTCCCTTGACTTTAATTGTATTCATTCTAACAAAGCTCTGTCATTGATATAATGAACACTTTAATTAGAATACTACAATTTTATAATAATCTATATCATAAGAACCGTTTTTCTGTTTACCAGTCTATTTTGTGTGATTATTCATAGATCCGGTAATTTTGGCATATCTATTATTATATTAAAGCTAAGTTAATCAACGTTTGTTTCTCTAAGGCTATTTTTACTACGTATTTTAATCACACAAAATACATGCTAAAATATTCCTAAGTGTTGGGATTGAGTTCTGTTCGAAAAAAAACTTACATTCTAATTGTTCTAATTAGCTGCAATTTGCAATTAACTCACCAAATGACCCATCTCATACCAAGTTTCTATCACTCTCACCCTATATTGTTTATTTTATCTTATTTTATACAGTATCCATCACTCTTTGTTTATTAACAGCCAAAGGAAAGAATAAAAAGATTGGACTAGTCCATTATAAAAAAAGAGGTTTGGTATGTTTTATTTTACGGCATATCAATCTCTTATGGGTCATTTAATGCCGAAACATTAGTTATAGTATGGTGAAAAGTGTTTATGCTTTAAGTTCTTTATATGTTCAAGTATTTATTCATGGTATATGGTTGTTTTGTTTTATGGCACAAACCCTTTTCAGGCCATTTAATGCTGAATCCGGTCATTTTGGTGAAAGTTTTTATGCTTTAAGTTCTTTATATGTATTTATTCATGGTGTTTGGTTGAGTGAAAGGAGGGGAAGGGAGAGAAATTGTTTTTTTTGTATTGGATTTTGCCGAACATGATTGAGTTTTGCAAAGAGAAAAAAATCCCAATAAAACAAATGTTTGGTGTAATTTGGGGCAGGAAGCCGATATCTTCAGACAGCCTGATCTGGTAGAACCAGGATAAAAAAAGAGGAATATCACTAATAGTAGTAATATTATTTAACCCATATATGTAAAAAGAAAGGGAGGGGATAGCGAGCAGAAAGAGACTAATATTGTATTTCGTCTTAGTTAAAAAAAATATTTAACTCGCTTTTCAAACTCACTTTTTCCGGATTAAAACATTCTAACCTCAGTGTGTGTGTGTGTATATGTATATATATACATATACATACACACACCCTTGTTCTCCAAACATAGGTTGGGTAATCTTCTTAATCTGAATAGAGTTCCCCAAAATGGTCATATACAAAAAGAAAAACATTACAATTTCTCCTGTTTTCATGGGGTGCAGAGATAACCTAGGGGTAGAACACTTGGTTGTCAGGTTGAAACGCTCACCATGTCTAGCCACACTGAGGAGATGTGCTTGGGCAAAACAGTTTTGTTTGAATGACTCTATATATGTATAAACTCCTATGGTTTTAGAGATAGACCCCCATAACTATATATATTACCCAGGGTACTTGAATAAGTATATTTCATTTTGATAAAAATATAGAAAGCCATGAGTACAATATTATCGTTGGGTCTGCGTTCGCACTTGACATCCATAAATAAAAATTAAGTTTCACTTTATTTTATAACTTGAAAATTTAAAAAATTACAAGAAGAAGAATAGAAATGTTAAGAGGTTTCAGGGTTTGGTGAAGAAGTGAATACTGGGTGTGCCTTGACAGGGTTAAAGGCTATATAAATATTTATTTATGGGAAAAATTAAACAATATTTAAAAAGGTTTTGAGAAAATCGTAATATTTAAAGTACTTTAAGGAACTTCAATTGAGTGTGAAGAACAGTGATGTCATCACTTTGTGCTATAATGATGAACCTGTCAACATTTCAATTATTTGCATTTCATTGTTTTCTAACCGGTATCCCCATCCAATAACAGTTGAAGGAAGTTGGTTTATTTTATGAAATGGGAACAAAATATATTTGACACCGGCAAAATTGCAAAATTTTATGTGATATAATGGTAAGGAGACTGAAAAATCATAGCAGTATTTTTAAAATTTTATTTTTAAGGGCTTTTTTTTATTCGTGAATTCTTAAAAAATATTTCTAATATATTTTACAAAAAGCTCATTTTAAACTAAAAGTATCTAAAACTGAATAAGTACTGAAAATTTTGTGAAAATCTGACTTGATTTTTCATTAAACTTTTAAACTGGTGTGCATAAAAAAAAACTATGTTAAAACACGTTGATTTAATGGTTCCAAAAATGTAAATACTTTTAGTTTATAATTATTTTTGTAGACTAAAATTAAAAAAAAAAAAAAAAAATTTTTTTAATCAGGAATTCATTTAATGTTTCTTCTTTTGAATGTTCCAAAAATTATGATAATATTAACCTTTATTAAAGTTTTGTGTTAAATAGGGTGGGTTAATTTCAATCATTGGAAATCCCTAATATATATACTTGAGTTTTAGCTTCCCAAACTGGTAATTGTTTTTTTAAACTATCAATATTTATGATTCATTATTACAGCATAAAAAAAAATAGTTTAAATTTTAACTGCAGAGTTTTGTAATTTGGATGACATTACAATATGTGTGGGTATTTATGTAACCACTTCCCCACAATGGGACATAATCTTTTTTTTAAAGCGAGAACAGCGCCTTGTGACGCTTCGGTCCGTTTTCAAAATTTGCTATCTGTGATCCTATACATGAGGCCGACTGCATCTTTAAGATATGTGCTTCTAGAGCCGAAACGTTAAATTAAGTGATGGCACTAAGGGATGGTTCCCTCCTCCCCATTATACGGGGGGGGGGAGAAGGAAGGATGAAGAGATTACTCTTTGTAAAGAAACCAGTATCTTTTTTTAACAATCACCAAATATCGAAGAAGGCTCCGATTATAATCATTGTCACCATTTATTCAATCAACCATTGTTGACTAGATGTATTTACCCAGCATTGCAATTCAAAAAAGTGGAAGTTTCATGGAATTTAAGTTCGGACCAGATTATCAGTACATTTTTTTTTAAGCATTACTTTGAGTAAGGGAACAAAAGATAAAACTACTGAGATCTACCGAGCACCACTGAAATACCCCCCCCCCTTGCTGGTCTGTGGCACTGACTGATCGAATTTTATGCAGAGTCAAGTATATGAGAATCTATTGAGTGGACACAAGAGGTATTCACATTCACTTGGAGGGTTCTTCTTCAGATATTACTTCCCCCTTCACTTTTTGTGTGTGTAGAGAGAGAGAGAGAGAGAGAGAGAGAGAGAGAGATCAGCCATTGTCCCATGGGTAAGTTTAAATTCAGTTGCCTAGTGAACTGACAGGTGAGTCAGTACAATCACAAGTCAATGTCCATAATTGTCAGGTATATTAACCCAGTTTATAGTATGAACACAGCAAGCTATCAAGTGGGCATGTCCCAACTAGCCAGAACAACAACACCATCTCAGTGGACATTGCTGGCCAACAGAGTTAGTTACAAATAAGAAATCCAACCTTTCTTCTCTATTTTTACCCTCCCGCCACACCCCCACACCAAAAAAATAAGTAAATGAAAGAGTAGACTGCTTATAAAACAACAACAGTAAATCATTGTAAATAAACTTAGTGTTGTCGCCTTATGCAAGTCTTTCTTTAAAAGGAGACAGGCTTTAAGACAGGAAAGAAAGCAAACAGTAAATCAGAAAAAGATCGCACACAAGTGACAAGAACACAGTTAACAACGCCCGCTTCTTAATTGAAATTAACACAAACATTAAAAGCTTATCTTTGGTTGATATATGTTCACACAATCAAATGTTTAAATAAGAGAGGATAAAGCTATGGCATGTTCTTAATCAAATTTATATTTAAAAACATAATTTTAAAAAAATCTATTCTTAAACAAATTTACGTTTTTAAACAATTGATTCAATTTGACAACAGGGACTGACAATTGAAAAATCAGGCATGATTCTTTTTCTATTATAAAAAGAAAACTTGTATCGCTGTATGTCCGGATAAAACTCAGAAACGACCAAAGATACACTTACAAAACTTTACATCATCGGATTCACCCGAGCTTGTTATGTTAAAATATGGGATCCCCGGACCAAATTAGTGCATATAATACTATATATATTCTTGTAGCTTTCAGTTTAATGTCTGACGAGCCCGTGTTGTAGGCAAAATAAATTATTACGTCCGACAGACATGGCATTTTAAATAATTTCGATTCTAAGTTTACTTTTACACCATATTAGCTCTCTAACAGAAGGTATTCCTGACATGGACAATACATCCAACTCGGATCTACCAGGAGATATATATATATATATATATATATATACATACATACATATTAGAAAAACCTACCCGGCATCCGGGTAGCAATTAATTGGGAGAAAGGCATATAGTTAAAAAAATGTTTTTACTCAAAGAATCCCACAATTTTAACAAACTTTGGTAAATTTGTAGATAAAAACCTTCAACTTAATTACCCCCCCCCCCCTTAAAAAATGAGATTCTACTTTTTAGTGTTATTGTATCTTATTAAGGCAGTTAAGTAATATTTTTTAACACTAACCCTAAGTTGGAGTGGCAAGGTCACAAAACCACATGTAATTGGCTATAAAAGTGACCCCCCCACCCCCAAAAAAAATAATGCATAGAATACATCTTCAATAGAGAAAAAAAAAAATCGTTAACTGCCATAAAACCTTAAAATGACCCGGAAATGAAGGATCATTTTACGTAAAATTTATATGCAAAACTGATCCCCAATTTTAAATTCTAAAATAATTCTGATATAGATATATATATATATATATATATGATGTTAATATAAGAGTGATAAATGAAAACAACTTTCGCATTTATCCATTTAGATATTTTGGTCATTGCAAATTCCTGCCTACTTTAAGTGTCTTTTTGTCGCATGGGGTAAACCTGCTAATTTCGAACTGAACACTTTATTTAATCCTCTGGGTCAGATTGCTCTCGTTCCACGTTTTTAATACCAGTTAATTCTTTTTTAAGTTCCTTCACCAGTGATTGAACTAACAATCTCTAAGTAGAATTCAATTTGAAATATCTATTAATCAACATCTTAGACCGAAGCATGTAAATAATCTTAAATAAAAATGAGTGGGTATTTCAACAAGAAATATTACATAATGTAGATTAGTTCTTCTTCAGACACTTCTTTAGTTCCCCCTTTGAAGGTTAGCCACTATGCCTCTCCAGTGTTTCAAGGAGGCTGAGCTACAAGAACCAGTGCTATTTATAAGTTTGCCTTCTCCTAGACTAGTTACATGGCCAAAGCTTGAGAGTGTAGTTTAGCCAACTATTTAACACATAGCTGGAGGGAGAATAGATGGATTCATACGGTTCCCAGGGCAATTAAAGTGGTGCAGTAGAATTGACAGTACTGAAACACACAGCAGGCAGGGTTCATGCGGGTGACTAAGGCGGTGGAGTCTGAGCAGATCCATTGTTTTAGAAATCTGAATTGGTGAAAACTGACTTCATTGAGAAAAAGAAAAAAAAAAAAACCCAAAAAAACCGATGCATAATTAAAAAAATGCCCAAAACAAAAGTAAATATAAAGATCTGTCTTTTTTTCTGAGTATTTTTAGTCGCATATAAAAAAAAGAATTCTTTAGATTTCGTCCATTCAAACAAATAACATCAAAGGAAAAACAAATAAATAATGAATTAAGAGATACTTGAAAAATAAATAAATATTTATCCTGGTGGAAAAAAAGGATTTCTTAGGCAAGAGTGAGAACAGGATCCTTTAAAATTTCAGGGGTCAGTGTTGAACATTTGGACTATTGACTTCCCAGCTCAGGGTGAAACTGATGCAACAGCCTACCCCCCCCCCCCAAACAAGAGTTCACTAGTAACCACTACACCAATAGTCCCACCATCACTTCCTGCTATAGACACTAAGATAACTTTTGTAAGACAATATTATCAGTAGACATTGAGAAGGATTGCAGGCCTTTAATCCTGAGTGTCATCTGCCCCACTTGTGACAGCTGTCCTGATGGAGTGTGTGTGTGTATGGGGGGGGGGAGCGGCGTTGAAGTAAGTACCCACCCAGTCTATAGATCCACTTCCGGCATGAGAGGGAGAAAGGGGACATATACCCATCCATCCGTAGTCAAGTGGGTGTAAAGCAGTCACATTCAACTCCTGTTGCATTTCAATTAGGGCCACTCAACCATGAAATTGTGGAGGCACAGATTTCTTTTACAAATGATGGAAGGAAACAAAATAAAGGCCAAGAGGAAACAAAAATATTTACTTTTGATATTAAATGTTTTTTAGTGATACGACATTTAATGCAGATAATACAGAATAGTTAAATATATGCACACACAGAGACATACATTTGCTTATTGTATGAATAAAGCTGAATAAATTTTAATTTAATCTTATTTTTAACCACAGAAGTATTTTATGTGGATAAAATTAGAAGACAACATAAGAAAAATGGGTAATCATTACTATTACTCACATAAATTATTTTAAAGGAAATACCGTCGGAAAATTAGTCAAAAACAATTTATTTTGCTTTACCTACTCATTTGTGACTTATTTGCATTAGAAAAGAAAACATTTAATAGTAATTATAAGTCTTTTAGGTCGTCACAAATATCTGATTTGAGGAAAGTAGCTAATTTGTTTACATTACTGACTAAACAAAATGGCTACTTTCCTCACATCCGATATTTACAACAACTTAACTTGTATTACATATTAAATTTTTTGGCGCTCTTTCGCCATTTACCCACCACTCGTTTTGGCATTTTTACGGACCTTTTTTTTTCTATTTTTTCTGTGTACACTTGCCTATTATGTCATTGCTAGAGAATTCTGTTTGATTTTTTACCTTTTACCTAATATTTTAGAGAGGGAAATCACTTTCCTGTATAAATTTAACGTAAAATGATCACCCATTTCTTGGCCATCACCAATTTCTGCAAACATATTGTAGAAAAAAAAAGCATAACCAATTTTCTTTTGTATTGTCTTTTATACAAAGCTAACAATTTAAAAAAAAATTTCTTTAATTCCAAAGTACCTTGCACTGAGTGTTGTTGTGATTTGGAAACACTCGTCCTCTGAATGTATGCGCTCTGCCTTTGCCCACACCACCCTCACGTTCGATCATCATCAGAAAGATGTAACAGAAACTGGCAAACGAACACAGTTCCTTAATGGCCCCCCACCTGACTTGTATAGCCTCTATAGCTATGACTTAACATTTTAAAGAAAAAAAACAAAAAAACACAAACTAAAGTCCTAAAAGAAAGCAAATAAAAAAAAAATGTAAAAATTACATAAAAAAGTGAAAAAAAATAAAAATACAAAAATAACTTACGTGCTATTCTGAAAAAGTCCGAAAAACAAAAATGACCAAGATTAGTTAAGCTCCGCCACACACACACAAATGTCTATGCCCCACCTCCTCCACCCCACAAAATTTGGTTACTACATAATAACATTAAAACTAATGTTATCTTAAATTGGGGATAGTCAGTCCTACACTCTAAATATTGGTTTTGAATTTTTTTTTTTTTTTTTTTTTTTTTAAATGAATCCTCTAGCGACATACTTGAGTGTGTACAGTACACAGAAAATAGATTTTGTTAAATTGGTGATGGTCAGAAAGTGGGTGATCATATTATATTAAATTTATATAGGAAAGTGATCCCCAACTCTAAAATCTAAAATATTTGATAAAAATTTAAATGAAAAACGGAATTCTTTAGTAACATGATCGGTAATTGTACACAGAAAAAAGAAAAATGTGGTCTGTAAAAAATCCTATAACAAGTGGTGGATAAATACTGAAAACTCGCTAATTTTTTTTCTAACGCAACTAAGTTTTGTTGATATGACTACTACTACTGCCATCATCACACACACGAGAAAAAGATATTTCTTTTTTCAATGACTTATTGATTTATTTAATATTTTTGTGTAAATATTTTTAAAAAAAATTAATCAAATAAAATAAATATTTAGCATTATTCAAAACATATTGCCATAAATTTATGTAAAATAGGAGAGTGTAAAATAACGTAATATCTTGGCATTTCATTGTAAAATGTACTTAATTCAACAAAATAATTAAATAAAATGAGTTATTTCTGCAGAAATTAAAAAAAAGATGATTGTTTTCTTTTAAAATTTATCCATGAAATTATTTTGCAGATAAATAAAACCAAAATATTAGAAATTTATAATAGGAATTAATTATTGAAACAAGTTTTTTAAAATGAGTATGTAAATGAGGCATCCCATTTATTGTGAACTATTTCCTTTATACACACACGCATATATATATATATAAAATGAATAAATGCTAAAGTGTTTTTTTCCATCTATCCTGACTATATAAACATCAAAAAGGATTATGCTTATTTAATTCTATGATACATGTTTTGAAATACCGTAGATATAGTAACCCACAAATATCTTTAGGTCTTCCTAATTTAGATATTTATTTTATAAACGGCTTCTAATAAATTAATATTCTGTAATATACAGTTGTAATTTGCATTGTCATATATATATTAAATATTTTCGTTGACAGTAAAACGTCTGATGTCGCTGGCATTTTTAGAAGAGATACTACACTTTGAAATATTTATTTGCACAAAATAAAAAAAAATACATTTAGAACAAGTTAGATACAAGGCTATCACAAATGTGAGGAAAATGGGGGTCGTTGGTCATCCTTGCAAAAATTAAAAAATTTCTATCCTACTCTTAACTAGAATCATCTCAATCACCACAATACCACATTTACTCTTGGCGGTTATCCTACTTAAGATATCCCCAGTTGGTTTGAAATTTTTATTTTTCATAAATATGGTTATATATACAAAAATTGATTGGAGTATGAGGAGTAGGAGAAAAAAAAAACAGTAAGATCCTCTAAACCCTTTCTAAATAATAGACCGCCCACTGTTTTCTGGTTTGTTTAGAACCGAAAACAAGCACATCAATCTCTAAATAGGAGTGGGATCTAAGTAAGAGAAAAAAGAAAATGGGGGATTGAGTTTGGAAAATGGGGGATTTCCTTCCAATATAAATGCAAGTGGGAGAGCCAGAGGACAAAAAATTTTTAAGTGGGGAGTGGGCATCTTGGAGAATTTCTATTACCAGAGGGGGAGTGGGAGTCTAACTCATTCACTCGACTAGCTAAGAGACTAAAGTTACCTAAACGGCTGGGGTCCGACAGGACCAGGAACTGCGTGCATTATGTTCAGGCAGGGAACACGTACTCATACTCGACTCGTTTTCGTACACACAAACTCGCTACTTGTATCCACCTTTTTTCTATCACATCTGATTTTGATCTTCAACTAATGCTTGAAGAAAGTGATCAGATCTTGATCAGCAAAAGATTCAAACCCCTGGTCATCTTTCATATGTGAAGTCCGCATCACAATTTGCGCTATGGCCAGGATCGCGAAAAGCGCTATTCATCTCTGCCTGTCCCATGGCGGCCAGAAATCGATTACGTAGGATACTACACTTTGATCTAAGCCAAAAGGCCAAAGAATAATAAAAATAATGTTTTTATGACAAGGCATTTTTAAATAAATGAAAGAAAATCCTGATTTAATCTATTATTGCTATTAATGGGGTTAGATAATGTGGTATCGATTGTGTGCATCATATGACCCCCCCCCCCCCCGAATTACCTCCTACTTTTTTAATGGAGTAGGATAATCCTCCTAGGTCTTTTGGGGGTGGAGATCATAAGACCGACTTCCAAGAACTAGCTTCTCCTTTTTTGGGGTAGGGATGGGAGGTAGTGAAGTATCTGTTCTGTTGCCATGATACTATATTCACAGGCATTACCTTCTCCTTTTATGGGGGGGGGTCGACCATATATTACCTCTTATGGCATAGTATATGTTCGTTCCTAATTTTGGGGTGGGGTAGGGTGGTAGTGTACTATCTGTTCTATTGTCATGATATCACCTTCCCAGGCATTAACTTCATCTTTTTGTGGGACGGGTAGTGTTCGTTCGTCATGATACCATCCTCTCAGTCATTACCTCCTTATTTGAGAGCAGTGTAGTATATGTTTATTCACTATATCATCCTCCCAGCTAAGCAAAAACATGTGTCCAGAGGGAGCATATTTTTTTCTAGTGTGTATATATATATATATATATATATATATATAAATAAAGCAAAGTTCTGTGTGTCATATTACCACAGTTAAATGTTTTATCTACAAGCCAAACTAACGCAGATGTGAAATCAGTACCTTCGAGCCGATGCCCTTATCGATGTGAGAAGTTCTTGAACCTTTTTTGAAAGTCATAATTCAAAATTAAAAGTACGTAAAAATAACACGAGAAACAAATCGTCTCACATTTTTAGCGTTCTCAATTACATATTGTTTACTTTAAAGAAAACATCCTTTTTTTAAAAATTAAAATTTGATTAAAAAGTATTTAATGTTTACTAAATATGGTTACTAATAATTTTACTTTTAATAGAAATTTTACATTTTATTATGTTCCAATATTTGTTTTAGGCAAACTATTTAGATCTATGCAGAATTCATGAACACTATAAGTTTTATTGAATATTTTATTGAACAAAAAAAAAAAAAAAAAAAATCAATAAAATTGGATATGTTCGTTTTTGTAATTAAAAAAGAATGAAGAAATGGTTTATTTACAAAGAGTAGTCTCATAGCAAATGCTATATATCATAGATTTGGGTCTCTCCCATGAGTTCCTTGTGCCAAAACTGATGAGGTACCAATCATAGAAATCCTGTTACACTCCCGCCCCATTGTTACAGGTCATTTTATTAAAAAATTAAATAATCTTTACAGAATCAAAATGTAAACAAAAAATAAAAATGCCTCTAATTATATTTTATGAGCAAATGAAGAGTTTTCTCCCCTTTTCTGATCATCAAGCACAAATGCCAGAGTAAAATCTGCTCTTTGTTGAACAATGACGATGTCGAGATTAATTTTGAAGAAAAACAGAAAATCTTTTTTTTCTTTCGGCTTCTTAGTGTTTTATGATGAATAAAACAGAATTTAAAATTCATTCACAAAAAATTGTAGGAATCAATCAAAATTAAAATTTTAAAAATGAAACCAAAATTAAAATTAAAATATGAAATGGTAAAAAAAAACCACAAAAATTAAAACAAACCACTAATTAGATTACGTTTATAAGATAATATTTAAGATGTGAGATTCTTTTTTGAGAAAATAAATTTTGAATGAAGTGGACTGTATAAAATAAATATATTGACATGCTTTTAGAAATTTGTAAATGAAAATAAAATCATTTTGGAGAAAGTTTATAAATGCATTTTTAGAGAAGATCATCTATGGTTGAAAGAAACTAAAGAAAAAAAGACAAAAATTCATAAAAGTGCTCCGTTTGGTTTAAACAATTAAAAAAAAAAAAAAAAAAAAAAAAAAAAAAAAAAAAAAAATTGACCCCCCCCCCCCCCAGTCTAATTCTTAGTAAAGAAGCAAAATCTTTTCAAGTTAGTTAAAAGTTAAAGATTTCAATGAGTTCTATCTGGACACTTAGAGACATCAGGTCCCACACAAAAACTAGGGATGCCGGGTCCCACTAAAGGACCATTGTCATTGCTGGTTTAGTATTATAAAACCGGGATAGCATTCAGGAGAAACTGAGAAAAATTATAGGCTATTTGGACCATCCGTAACTATAAAAGTCTGATTTTCATAAATAAACTGATTGTCCCAGTCTGTCATACCTCATCAGTGGAGCAGATTATATGGATCATCAGATTTTGAATTCAAACTAAAACACCTGAAAAAATTAAGGTGGTTTTCTTTCATCTGAAAAGTGATAGACATTAAGTGTATACATTTCAATCTATTCGTATCCTTTTACAAGTTTATTATAGTGGCTACTCAATGACTCCTCCAAATATATGATTTTAGGTCTTGCAGTAGATAAGCACACAGAAATCATCAGTGAAGCAGAACAAGTAAATAAAAGAAAAATGTCCAAGAAAAAACAATTAAATATATAAGTTGTAGTTCCGTCTGATCGTTTGTTCATGAACTACATATATAGTCTGAAACTACATTACCCAGAGTGCATGGCTAAGTATATTTCATTTTGATCAAAGAGGGTACAATAATAGTGTGGGGGAGGGGGTCAGCATTCATTTCAAACATCCATAAAGACAATATACTTTTTTATTACTTTATCTATAATTTTGAAATTAAAAAATTATAGAAATGGTAATATGTGATTCAGGACTTGATCAGGGGTATACAGGGTTTTTCATTTATTCCCTAGAATTGTTGAGTATGCCTCAATGGGGTAAAAGACTATAAAATAAGAATAAAAAAAGGTAATATTGCATTATGAACTGGAGATAGGAGGATATGGGGTTCCTAATTCAATCCCGGGTAACGTCGGGTTTTACTGCTAGTTCAAGTAACAAACTTCACCTAAAGATTTCATGTGACAACAATCCAGAAGCATATGAATATACCTGAAATCAGATAATACAGAGTGTTAAAACCTGTCACATGTTAACCAGAGATAATGTCTACCGAATGTCATTGAACATCTTTTAATAAATGTTTAGTATTATTACTTTTTAATCGTTTTATTTTCATACATACAAGCAAAAGCTTTGTGTATAAATGTTATGAGAAAGCCATTAAAAAGAAATAACTAATAATACATATTCATAAAACAAATATTTTAATGTTGAAATGGGAGTGTGCATTTAATTTTCATTTCTTTAAAAACATAGGCATGAAAAACAAAATTATCATCTACCTTAGAAAAGAAATTATTTTTGATCAGACTGGTTCTTGAATTGTAAAATAAAATGTTAAAATATTTCCATACGAGATCGAGCAAATTTATTTATCCAAGAATTTGTGGTGAATTTGGTAAGTACACTAAAAAAAATGAAACACTTAATCTGAACAATTTTGAACACAAAAAATTCATTAAAGAAAAACAGTTGATTATTAAACAAATTTTCAAAGAAATAATAAATGACACAAGAAAAATAACATGTAAAAACAAAAGACAATTCAATGAGAAAAATTAAATCCAGAAGACTATTTGACTTAATATTTAAAGTTAAATTATAAACTTTTGATCAATTAATAGCATTAAAAGTAGGCAATCATTTTTATTCTTAATATCATTTTCCAAAATAGCAATTATTAAAAATAATGAAAAAAAAAAAAACAATTTTGGGATATGTTTAATCGACATTTGAGGAAAATATATCTGAAAACAAAGAAAAGAAACACACAAATAAGCTGCCTGTCAGAACCGGTTCCATATTTTCCTGTGCTCAACAAATCGCCTGAAGGGATGGTTTGGAGTTAAAAGATTGAAACTAGCAGGACTACTCATTGATTTCCTATTCAAATTACATTATAAAGACAGAATTTCAGTTGAATCTTCATTTAATGTTGTTGATTACGATGAAGGGGACGTAATTCAATCCTTTTGATTTAATTAATTAGTTTAAACCATTTTACTATTGGACTTGGATCACAGATGCTTATTATGACATCACTCTACTTTGTAGATGCCATGGGAAGTGCAAAGGCAGAAATTCAATGGACAGAATAGTTTACATTTATTGGGGTGGGTGGGTGGGTGGAAGAGTAGTCATTAACGATGATATTTCTATTTCTACTATTCTCTGACCAATGTGCTCTCGAGTCTTCTTTAGCCTTATTGTTCATTTATGGTGATATTTTTCTGTATCTAAATATCATTGTTGTTAATTATTTATGTACGTAGATGTTTCTTTATATACTTAATGAATGAAGGGATGATTTTGGCATTTATTTTTCAATAACGTAACAATCATCAATAGTGTAACAAAAGCAATCAAGTGGAGCACGAGACACGAACGTTCTTATAACATCATTGCATTTAGATTTGGAACAATCTAGCATATTGAGGGAAGGGGCAGGGCTTTTTCAAACATCTTATTCCCCAGTATTGTTCTTTTAATTATTAATGTTTTATTCTACCTGGGCTGGTGAGCACCACACTATACATAAGAGATACTTGATTTTTGTATATCTCATCCTTAATTGAAGCTTTTTTTTATGTTCATCCATCATTATTGACAGGTCAACCGGTTTCTCCTTTATTTTGGAATAAATAGTTTTTGGTCATGTCTTCCCCTTTATTAGGTTTTACCATTTGGCATAATGGTAAGAGTGTTCACTAATGGGCCGGGAGACCAGGGTTCAATCCTTAGTAGTCATAACTATGGTCGACCACTTTACTTTTTTACTTACTGGAGAGAAAAAAGATATTTTTTTAAGGTGAACTGTTTCTGAATGTTATATGGACTGCAGATCTTTTGGTTCATATTTACACACAGGGGAAAAACAATCATAATGAAAAATCAGAGAAAATACTATGAAGTAATTTTAATTTACCTATTTAAAAATTTAAATATAACTAACAAAAATATCACGTGGTCAATATGGTCATGTCATGGTGAAAGAACTCTCTCACTTGGTTCATGACAGCATAGGCCAACCTTATAAATCCATAGCAGCACTGAATGTAAGATGAAATTTTTCTCTCAATTCGTAATCTTCAGATCTTGGTAAAAGTCCTCATCTCAAAAACAGATAAAATAAAGTAATCGTTTCATTTTACTTAAGTTAAACCAAGAAAAAAACTTTCAGAATTTTAAATGCTATTGGTTTTGTTTATCTGCTTTACGGCATACTTTTAAAAACAATCGTTGAAATAAAAAACAAAATATGCAAGTTGGATGATAAATGCATGAAGATGCTCTTTTCACATTCACTCAAGCATTTGATGACAAAAATTTATCTTAAAAAATAATATGTATAATTCTTTTAATATACGTTCATCAGGTTTTAAATATGCATTTACTATTTAAAATTTAAAAAAAAAAAAAAATTTATATTATTCGGACTACTATTCTCACTTTGGTTGCTATATTCACATTTTGGCCGATGTAACGTCTGGCATTCTTCAGGTGCATCTTTTAGATTCGAGAAACTTCTGGTCTAACTTTAGGATCATTGTTGAACTTGAGAACCCATAGAGAATTTTAAACGGAATCTTTTATTTAATCCATGAAGGTGGATTATTCTCATTTTTGTAAGTCATGACCGGGTAGAAATGTTAATTTATACTTTTCTTAGTTATCATTGCCTGTAGTAAGGATTGAAACTTCCACCATTAGACCATGGGTCCACATGGATAATTCTAATATAAATTTTGGGAGCGTTAAACCTAATCTTTTTTAGCGCTGCAGTATTACTAATTATTATTATTATTATTTTTCTTTTCATATTATTTTAATGTTTTTTGAAGTATGTACTTTCTCTGATAAATTATATATGAGATATGTGCATGCTTGTGCATATCTGCTAATTTCAGTACAAAGATATATTTGGTAGGAATGATCCCTTAACCATGTAGATTGTTTTTCCTTCTAAATATGTTTCCAAAAGAGCAGGAAGAAGGCAATAAACATTTTATTACCTCCTATTGAAATGAGAAGTAAACATGTAAATGACATAAAATTATACAGACTATTAAAATTTGATCATTTAAGAGGTTTATTTAAGGTTTGAAAATTTATTTAAGGTTTACTTTTAAGATCATTTAAGGTTTGTTGAAAATAAAGTGCTCACACACCAAATGCATAACTACGGACAAAATAAACAGAATTCTGAAACTAATGATGAATAAAGAAGCTATCTCACACAATGATGCATTTAACTACTTAGGAGATGCGGTTTCTGTTACAAATGACCCCGATGAAGCATTACAACACTGCATAGGTTGTGGAAAGGCAGTTTTTAATAAAAATAGGCTGGTTCTCAATTCAAACCATAGATAATATGAGACAAAAACTAAAATTATCAACACAAAGGTACTTCCAGTAGTGCTATATGGTCATGAGGGTGTCGAATAGGCAGAAAAAACAATGGAAACACTAAATGTTTTTTCAACCATGAGAACAATGTGTGGAGTGAATCTAACAGATTATATTAGAATAACCACCGATTGTCATGGTAAATAACACCCTACCTGAGAGTTCATCATTCAAACTCCTCGGCCTAACCTTCACAGGTAACATGAATTGGAACAAATAGATTGAAAACATTGCCAAGGCTGCCGCAAAGAAGGTTGGCTTCCTCTACTGTGCTAGTAAACTCCTCACACCTGACATTATCCTGTATCTTTACAAAGCCACCATCCGCCCATGCATGGAGTATTGTTGTCACATCTGGGCTGGTGCATCATCTACTAGTCTCTCCCTCCTTGACAAGGTTCAAAAAAAAAAAAAAATCGCCAACCTAATAGGTCCCTCACTGTCAACCAAGCTCCAGTCCCTGTCCCATCGCTGCAATGTAGCATCCTTGTGCTTGTTTTACAAATACTTCAATGGATTATGCTCCGATGAATTGGCTACTCTGGTGCCCCTCGACATAAATTCACTAGACTAACTCAACAATCAACTAAATCCCATCCATTCACTGTGGAGGTCCCCAGATGCCGGAGAGCTTTCTACTCAAATAGCTTTTTTCCTCGTGCTGCTGACCTATGGAACTCCCTCCCTGTCCCCTGTTTCCCTGACAGTACTGACATGCAGAAATTTAAAACTAATGTAAACAGACATCTCGCTGCGCAGATCCCAATTTAAGTTGACCTTTCACCCAACCTTCTCCCCTTTTCTTTTTTATCAGTAGCCCCTTACATCTACAGTGGTGGCCTGCCTTGTTCGGGGTGAACTATGTTAAAAAAAAAAAAAGAAAAAAAAAGTCATCTTTTTGTAAAGATCCATCTTGTTGCCATATACTCTGTAGTTAAATGGAAAGTGTTAGGACTGTATGGACATGCAAAACGATCAACAGTCTACCTGAGCAAGGTATGTTTAAAAGTAATGGTAGTTAGGGTGAAAAACAAAATAGGTAAACTACAGAGATGGTGTGATAATGTATGTTCCTGGACTTCCAGATGAAACAGTCAGCTAAATAATGTAGTTAGAAACAGTTAATATATGATGGATTATATTTTGCAGTATGTGGAGAAAATGTTTGATAATGAATGAAGGTTTAATCCCAGAAAAGAGAAACTTGTTTTCAACCATTATTTTGAGTTGCGTAAATTTTTTTCTTAGTATTCATTACATCAGCTACATATGCTAGGTTCAAAGTATAGTATCTGTTCTGATACTATACTTTATCTTTTCTGTCCCAATCCAGAGTGCCTCTTTATGGGAAGCTGGATTTTCGTCCCATTAAAGACTGACTTTGTGTCTAACTCTGCCCTCATGGAGAGGCAAGTAAATAAGGCCTGTTTGCTCTGTTAGTTTGTTCATCACATTTATGTTTGAAATAGCATTTTCATCAATAAACATTTTATTTTTTTAGATGCATACAAGAGGCGCTGTCTGGTTAGTGGGTCACGCTGAAGTTAAAAATAGCTTTTTGGGGTACTTTCATATTTAATGTACGAAATAGCATTTTTAGATGTGTTCACAGATTTCTATAAGAGGCTCTGTTCTGGACATATGTTGGTGAGTTTGTTGCATTTAAATTAAAAATATTTTTACCACAAAACGTGCAGATTGAAGGGATGCATATTAACAACATTCATTTTTGTTCATTCTTGAAAATAATTAATTTCTTTTAGGAATGATAAGATATCACTACTTCAATATTCCCTAACTAACATTACATCTAAAAACTATTACCTGAAGTAGATTAAATACTTCCACAAGTTAAACTATAAAATGTTAGTACAGTTTTATGCTAGGCTATTTATTGATAGGGTGGTGGGGGTGTGGGGTGATGGACAGCAAAAATATTTGAAAAGAGTTCGTAAAACGCCCTGAAAATTCTCTCTCAAATCCACTGGACTGAAAAAAAAAAGCTTCCTAAGACAGATAATCAACAACACCTGAACTTCAAGAAAGAAAAATAATATCTAAATTTGTAACAGAAAAAGAAAATTACTAATGTTAGAGTGCCGCCAAAAAGATTTATTACTTAAATAATTTTTTTTTTTCTTAAATCATTTTTTTTTTTTTTAATATTTAGATTAATACTGATTTAGTACAGTTTCAAATTTTGATTCTTTCATTTTGAATCAACTTTTTCAGATTTTAGAATTTACTATGTTTAAAACAAAATGATCATTCAAGAATTGAAATTTCCAAAGATTTGTTCACCACTATCTAAGTCATTTTTTACATTTTTTTGACAAATCTACAAAATACTATATATCTGATCAAAAATAAAATTATATACAGTTTTATTTTTAGAGAAGGGGGGGGGGGGTAATTTATTATGCAAGATTAATTTAAAATCATTCCCCCTTGCCCAAATTCCCAAAGAGCGTTTTTAACTGAAATATTTCCACCAAAGACTAGTGGAAAAAATATGCCATGCTGGTCTCCCCATAGAACGACAAAGGACATCACAAACTCAAACTTACCGTTTCTCTATGTGGAAGTAGCTCTTTACGAATCTTGAAGAAGTTTTTACCATATTGACGTAAACCTTTAATAAAACGTTTCTGCAAGAAAGATAAAATAAAATCATGAAATTATTGGCAAGACAGGAATATGACAAAATTAAAATTGTAAGCCTTACTGGCAATAACAAAATTACAACCAAACACAAGCAAAGGACGGAGAGAAGTGTTACATAACAAACAAAAAAAAAAATTAGGTTTATTACAATGGTTGTTTATTTCTATTTTACATGAAGCAACCATAAAGAAATATCACTTTTTATATAATACTTCGAAATAGCTGCTCTTTATATTATTTACTAAATTACCTCCCTTAAGGTTATGCATTTGTTCGTATTTTTCAACTGCTAATTTTATCCATATTTTCTTATTTTCGTCTTGTCTTTATTAAAACAGTGACTATATTCCCTCTTTTTATTTTTTTTAACAAATAAATTGATTACGGACAATTTTGAACTTCCATATTTGTGGAAAAGACACAGAGTTCTCCTTAGAATCAAAATCTTCGACGAGCAAAAAAATAAGGAGATTTCAGGCTTGCTCAGCATCGGCAGTAAGAAATTGAAAGATTCAGGATTTAAATATAAGGCAACATCAGAAGAAAAACGCATCAGCGATAATTTGACGTAGTCAGAATGTTGGAGTTTGTTGCTGACGTTCAGGAGATCATCGACAATAAACCCAGCAAATCGATGCATGTCATTGCAAGGGAGAAAGGCGTAGATGAAAAGCTCATTAGGCTGGTGGTGTATAAGGACATCTGCTACGTTTCATATGAGATCATTAAAGGACAATTTCTGCCACAGACAATGCAAGAAAAGCGATTAAAGCATGCAAATAAACTTATCCACAAGATGAAACCCATTGGAGCCAAACAAGCTGTGGTTGTTCTTCGATGAGAAAAACTTCTGCCAGAATATAAACTTCCAGAACAACAAATAACTCACTGCCTCATTCAAAGACGTGTCCTGAGTCATTAAGCTACCTCACTTCTTCCCTGAAGACAAAGCTGAACACTGATGGCTAGGTTCTGAGCGAGGTAGTGAAACCCTGGATCGACCATGTAAATGCAGGTAAGCTGTACATGTGGCAGCAAAACTCGGTACCCTACCTTATCAGTCGGACTATCCAGAACTGGCCGTCAGAGAACTTTGTTGACCACGCTTCACCTGACCTCCCAGCTCACCCCCTCGACTTCTTTGTGGAGGGGCCAGTAGAACAAGACACTAACAGATTCAGCTACAACATGAAGGACAAGCTAAAGCCCAAGATAATCAGAGCCGTTGCAGTGACGAAGGTCTGTGGCCAGTTCCGAAGCTGTCATGAAAGCTAAAAGTTTTTCATCGACACAAGTCATAAAACAAACTAACACAATTTTAATGAATAAATCTAAAAAAAAAAAAAAAACAAAACAAAAAAAAACATAAGTTATTTTTTTTTACACAGTAATCTCGCAAGCAAATATCTTCTACACCATGTATATTTATTATCTACATCGCTAATAAAATGTACTTAGCCTTAATTGTTAAGGCAAAATACATTATCATTGATATAGCTCTATCTTATAGGATATCGAGTCCTTTATTTGTTCCGTTCTAATTCGGTTTTGTTCTGATTTTGAGAGGGTTTTTTTTTCTAGTTCATATATAATTATTTTTATTTTTCTACAGACGTATACATTTCATCCTTTCAGAATCATCAGTGTGGAGATAATTATTCCAATCGGTTGCACGATTCATACCCCGAAAAAAAAATTACCTTTAACTTAATTTCTGTATTTTTGATTTTCTCGTAGACTAATTTAGAAATCTGACTCATTTTTTTTGCTGGTTAGTTTTGTTCCAGGTTTTGGGTTGGACATTTAGAAGTAAATATATTTTTTTATATTTTATTTTATTGTGGATTGAACATTTCCAGTTATCATATCATACACACATACACAATGTTACTAAATGCACCACACGCACTCACACGTGTGTATGAATGTGTGTTTTTTGTCCATATAAAAGTGAGCACTGCAGTTTGATGCCATTGTTACCAAAATGTAGACATGGCAAGATCAATGAAGTGAATAAGACAAAAATTGCAGTCAGTTCCCGTTAAAAATAAAAGAAGAAAACTGTAACCGTTGAAGAAGGAATGCAATGGACAGGGAATATGGGGGTCAGAATCAGGGTATGGATGGATGTCTAGGAGAGACGGGCACGTGTGTGTGTGTTCGTTCTTTAAAGCAATGCAGCTTTTTTTTTTCTCAAAATGCCAGTGTGTTGTACAGGTTAAAACGGGGGGGGGGGGGGGAGGGTGCTTCAGTTGGCAGAGGCCAAAACACAATTTTTCTGTACTGATAACTTATTCGCTCAGCCAGTAGAAGAGGAGGACACAGACAAAAAAGGAAAACCAGCATTATAAAACCACTGGGGTGGGTGAGGGGGTTCCTGATAAATGGATTTAATTGACTTAACCTATTTAAAAAAAAAAAAAAGCAGGGATAGAAAATCTGCAAAGAAAAACAGGACGATAGAGCAATTTAGAATCAGAGGTAAAATAGAGGGGTGGGGACCAGCAAACATCTGTAATAAATCTAGATAAGTCATTATAAAGTAATAGTGCCTTACAGGAGGAGCATGAAATGTATCTATGTATGAAGGTCGGGCGATACTTATTTGGTATCACCTGAATTAAATTTTATAGTTTCAGGATGTGAAACATACAAGTTATTTTGATAAGACAAGTATTCTAATCATTTCAGCCGTTGTAATCTCCGGCCTTATTCATGTGCCTTGCGTCGTAGTTGGTAACTTTCTAAAAAATTTCAAACCAAACCCTTTATTTAATTCACTGGATTAATAGATTGTTTCCATTCCCCGGAATAAATAAAGGGATCAGCTTGAAATTCCCGGAAGGTTACCGACAAAATGTTCCTGAAGAATGCCAGAGAGACAATGTCTGAAATGGGAATATAACAACAAGATGAGGATAACTGTCCGAAATATGTAAATAATAACACGTCATCTCAAAAACGTTTCCAAACAGTATTCTCAAATTGATACCTCTTCTCCACATCCAAAGGAGACAAGAGATTCTGCTTTCACTGATGCATGCATGTAAGTTGATAATAATTAGGCAAGAATTATTACATTGAAGAAACCATTCAAGTTTTATGTGGATAATGGTGTTTTAGTTTTTATGGAATTGTTTGTTATTTTTATGTCAGCATCATTAAAAACGTTTTCTTCGCATACTAAAGGATGTGATCTCCAAAATATGTTATTGTGCCATCTTCTCGGTGATCTACCTCTTTCTGCACCCTTCAACCATTCCTTCTACACAAAACCACCAAATGCATAGATGTGAAAAACAGGAATTTTATCTATAATAGATTCTATTTGATCATATATTTTAATAACTTCTTTGTCAGAGTGTGCGTATACTGGAAAATAGCACTGGATAAATATTAGCTTCAAATTTATCCTAATTCACAGAGATATCGTTTCATATTCTTCCTCTGCTGTGATATATGTACATGAAATCCTACTTCATTTGTGTGAGCTGTTTTATTGGCCAAAAAGAACATTTTCTGAGATTTATTGCATTCTATCTTACTTTCTCTGATTTTAGTTTCCAAGAATTCTTTATCCCACTCTCAGCCTTCCACATAAGGGTAACAAGGAAATGTCAGTTTCATTAGTCGATAAAACTATGATGGCAGACTTTGGACAAAAAAGGGCAGTCTCCTAGTGCTAGAGATGATGAAAGAATGCACTCTCTTCAAACTTGTCGGAGCCAATACAGAAGAGTAAGACTTGTAAAATCATGAAGAATTGTCTCAAAAAATATGACTGAGAGGAGGCGCGTCAGCAGCCTAAAACATGCCAGATGCGAACAGAGGATCATTTCAGACTAAATTAATATAGAAACAGTTCCTACATATGCCCATACAATCAGAGAACAATTAATTTTTGTTTAATAGTTTTAATTAAGAAGCTACCTATTGATTATAACAGTTACTAGAATTTAAGTTTGAAACTGGAATGTATATCTTTTAATTAAGAATGTTATTCTTGTTCTTTTACTTTCATAGTTGAAAAAAAAAAAAATATTCAGAACTTCAAATTGTTTAAGTCTACCACCAAGATATTCTTTATACATGGATGATGACTTAAGTCAAAATGTTTGCTCATAAATAAATTTACACAATTATGTTTCATGTAATCTTTATCTCAAAAACGAAAAGAAAATGAGGAAAATAGTTAAATCCATGGAAAGTTAATATTTAACCCCCACTTCACCAAAAAAAACACAACACACATGAGTGGTCAATTTCTTTAAACAATGTTTGTTTAAATTAATGAATATATATATATTGTTTAGAAAATATTTTAATTGATGTATTAAAAAATGTATTAAAAGATTAACACAGGTTAATTTTTATTTGTTTATTTTTACTTGATTTGATTTCTTTAATTCAGTAATTTTAATCTTATTGCTGAGCCTTGGTGGAGGTATGCACTCCATTGAGTGCTATACATGAATGCTTCAGCTGATGGTGAAATGTTGCATTTGCAAAATAGTTAAAAATGAACAAAAATGGGAAAACGATAATTTACAAACAAAAAATAAACACTAAGTTTGTTTTTGCAACACTACCCAGCCAGATTTGCACGCAAAAAATCCATGGCATCAATATTTTTTCTTTTTAAATTTTATTTCTTTTAGGAAAATTCTTAAGGAACATTTTGTCATTTGCAACAACATTCAGACTCCAGGGGACCCCACCTATTTTTGCTAATGAGCAATTACTAATGACATGTAAGTAAATAATATTTACGGTAAATACACTAAAATTTTATTATAAAAACATTCTTCCTCAGATTAGTGGAACAATTATATTAAAATAAATAAATAAAAATGAAATCTTTTTTTTCTTCCTTAAATCAAACTTTTGTATTCTGAATATTGTATATGAAGGATTTTATTTATTCAATTATGTTAGCAAACAATATTAATTTTGATCTATGTGAACAACTATTGAAAACAATTAAAAAAGTTTCCTAGCAAACTTTTTTAAAAATTAAAAAATATACAAAAGATAAAAAAGATAAAATTGCTACAATGTTGAAAATAAATGTTACTTTCGTTTGTTTTGTTTTTGTTTTTTTAGCTATGGCGGGCCTTTTTTTTTTAAAGTATAGAATTTTGCAAGTTAAATTTAATTATTATGGTATTGTTTGGCCATTAAATCATTAATTACAAATTTGTATAACTAATTTTGCTATAACGTTGATTTAATCTTAATTTAAAAGATTATTGGACGTAAATAGCTTCCAAAACTTAAAATTTTTTAAGACATGAGGATTTACTAACAATTTTAAAACCACAATGCTTCCAAATTCTATTAAAATTTGAAGGGTCACAACGTAATTCATTCTTTTTCATCAATTATTAACAAAAGATTCAAATGGCTGACTTGTTTACGAAAAAATGCATTCTGGTGGATTTAATTTCGTAATTAAATTGTTTTTTAATAGGATTTAAAAAATTGCATTTTTGTTTTCAATAAATATTCAATAAATAGTAAACAAAAAAAACAATTCAATGTGTAATGATCAAAGTTATGTTGACGTGAGAAACACACGAGAAGTTGTCTCATTTTTATTATTAGTCCTTAATGTTAATTGGAAAGAACCTAGGTTTTTGTGACTGTCCATTGTTTTCTGATTTTCTCAAAATCTGTTCATGAGTTTTCAACAAAATTTTGCACAAAATTATATGACCATGAACACAGAAAAATGACAGAGATTGGGGGGGGACGACGACGACGACGACTCTGGTTTTGTTCCTCAGAATGGTGAAAAATAATAATTTTCTTGCAAATGTGTAACTAAAATTTCCATCATTAGTATTTGCTCAAAACCTATGAAAAGTTAGGACTAATGGTTATTAATACTAAACAAATACTGGTGGCCCCAGAAAAACTGGGTTGTTCCCTTGAAGGATTGAAAGATGTGCCCCCAATTAAAAAAAATATATTTAAAGTATTTTTTAAGTACACCCATTAGCTGCAGCCCTGTTGTGATTAATGGTCGTTTACATTATTCAAGTAGTAGTGATCACAGGATGAGACACCTTGTGATTTAGTTTTTTTTTTATTATAAAGGAGATAAAAAAAATGAATAAATAAAACTAATAGTTTATTATTCAATTAAATGAAAATCTTAATAGATATAGAATGGCAACAATTATCAAAAATTACCCAAATCTAATTTTTATTAAAATTAAAAAAAATAAAAAAAACTCCATTTGGAATTAAATCCCACTATATTTGTCCATTCTCTTTAAATGGTTTATTTTTTCCTAAAAGCTTATTTATTGTTTCATAAACAATAAATAAACATTATATTAATTGTATGTTAAAAATCTTTATTAAAAGATAAATTTATCAAAAAATGTTTTATTGTTGTCAATCTTGTAAATTTCAGTCCGGAGGTAAAAAGGGACTTGCCAAACTTTTTTTTTTTTTTTTTTAACTAATGAGAATGAGAGTTGATTATCCGCAAACTTATTCAAGCAAAATTTTCATTTTTTATTGAATGAAGATAACATTTTGAATTTGGTAAAGTTGGCTCGTTGAGTAGAAAATAATCTCCAAAAAAGCAAACAAATTAAAAAAGAAAAGAAAAGTTGCTTGTACAAATCAGTTGATCTCACAAATTAATGAGTATCTTCTTTGCAATCAAGGGAAGTAACTCATTTGTAATTGACGAACAAATGAAATCAGGAAAATGTTTTGTTTATAAACTTAAATTCACACATCGACAAAGAAAAACAAAAAAGGAAAACATAATAGCGTTAAAAACACAAAATTCCTCATAATTTGGATTCTTACTTGTTTTTTATTTCTGTATTGATTTGTAGAAAAGATTCTAAATGATAATTAGAAATTCGTGCAAATTTTTGGAATTGGACATCTACCAGCATTATAGAACAATACAAAATAAAATCATTTTTCTTTTTAGTAAAATAACATTTTAAAGATTTTTTTAAAGCAATTATTCTGACATTGAAAAGAAGTTTGTTTTTTACCGTTTCATCATCTGTCCACTTTTTTTCAATTCCACGGGGTACTGGGCACTTGACAAGAGCTTGCAGTGCCTTCCCAGTGTCATAATGGTAGAAATGAAGCTGAAATATAAAAATTGACAACTCACAAATATGAAAAAAAAAAAAAATGTTTATGCATAAATAACAAAAAAAAAAACAGAGTAAAACTAATATGACTCATTTAATTAATGACTTAAGATCAATTTATCACCTAAAAACAAACAAACAAGGGTTTAAAAAAAAAGAAGTAATACTACACATCTAGACAAAATAATTCATATTAGAATTATTCACATGGATACATGGAATAATGGTTAAGAGCGTTGGTTAACAATCAGGTCTAAGTGACAATCTTCTGGAGACTGAAGGTTCAATCCTTATTACAGGTGATAATAACTATAAATAACAAATTAACGACTGACAATTAAAACAATCTAATCGTGTGGATTAAATAATTGGTTCAGTTCAAAATTATGTCAAGTTTCCAAATTAGACAAGACGGATCTCGAGTTTGAAAAGATGCCCCTGAAGAAAATTGGGAGTTACATTGGCCGAAACCTTGTAAAATGAGAATAGTAGTCTGTATAGCCCCCCTTCCCCCCTAAAAAACACGGAATTGTTCATCACACAAGATATGTTTTTGAAATATGAATCCTACCTAATATTGCTGTAACTTTGATCCAAAGTATTCCTTCATAGCTTATACCCAAACAAAGATAGGATAGTAAAGTATTTCCTAACATTGTTTACTATTTATAATACTTGAACATATATGTACTCTTATTATGAATACTAAACAAAATTACATAATAGTTAATTAAAAACCTTCGTTCAGGCATTATGTTAGACTAACTTGAAATGAATCCATTAGTCATTGATACCCTAGGCTACATTATTTTTCGTGGGGGTGTATTGCATTGATTTTGATTGTATTATAGGAATTTTGAATGTATAAATGTATTGTTTTCTCATTATGTCATTTGATAGCATAGCCAAAAGTTAGGGATTGTTCATCTAAATGAATAAATGCGAAAGTTTTTTCCATCAATCCTAAATATATTAACATCAAAACACGTTAGGATTATTCAATTCTAATGATATAGGAATATATTGAAATACCCTTTATATAGGCATCTCCTGCTCACTGTAGTGTAGTATCAGTTCTGTTCTCATAAGATCGTCCATGCAAGAAAAGATCGTCCACGCAAGAATGACTTTCTCCTTTTTGGGTGGAGGGAAGTGTTCGTTCACCATGACATTATCGTCTGTCCGGGGATGGAGTCAGTGTAATATATGTTTGTTCACCATAATACTAGCTAAGGAAGAACGATAACTCAAGTTTATAATAAACATGTGTTTTTTAACTAGAAAATTATGAAAGTTATCGTTCTTCCTTAGCCAGCATATTCATCTTTGTTTATAAAGATGGTGACTATATTTTCCCAGCCAATTTTCATTTATGTGTTTCACGTAGACAATGAAACTTGTCATGGTTTTTAATGTTATCTAAATAAATAAATGCAAACATTTTTTCCACCTATTCTAACTATATTAACATTAAAACGGTCTATGCTTATTTAATTCGCTGTAGTATATTTTCATTCGTCATGATACATTCCTCCCAGGCATTACCACCTCTTCGGGGGGAAGGCTGTACAGTATACATTCATTCCTCACGATACCATTTCCTCAGGATTACCAGTTTTGTGTGTGGGGGGAGTTAGTGTACTATCTATTCTGTTGTCATGATATCCTCCTCCCAGGCAATAACCCCTCCTTGGGGGGGGGGGTATGTAGTTTGTTCATCATGAGCCTCTCATTTGCATATTTAAGTTTCTAATGAATTAATATTTTCTAATCTGTTAATAATTAAATACATGCGTTTATTATTTTTTAAATAAATTTGTTGCTGTTGCTGTTCCTATTTACTTCCTCCCATGAGAGCAGAGTTAGGCACAATGTCAATATTAAACATGTGGAGAATCCAACTGCCCCAAAATAGGCACTCTAAATTGGAACAAAAATTTCAATTGCCTCGGTCTAGAAGGATTTCTTCTTCACTGACAGAGAACATAAAAACTAAGTGCAGATTCAGTACAGATACTACATTTTGATGTAACCTGCGACCTTCTTAAGGTATGTCTTGTTGAACTCGGGAATCTGTACGGAATTTCGAACGGAACCCTTTATTTAATCTACGGAGGTAGCTTGCTCTCGTTCCATCAGCCATGACAGGATAGAGGTCTTAAGTAATTCGTAATTGTATTCTTAGTATCGCCCACATTGAGGATTGAACCATCAACCTCCAGAAGACTGTCACTTAAAACTGATTATTACTGTGCAGTTACATCCGTTGTGTCACTGATCCTGATGGAACAAGAGCAAGCTACTCTCGTGGATTAAATAAAGGGTTTGGGTCAAAATTCCGTATAGAGTTTGACAAGACACACCCGAAGAAGGTCGGAGGTTACATCAGCCGAAACGTTGTGATAATAACACCAATCATTCTTCAACATTTATTATTTATAATCTTTTAATATATACATGGGCAGGTTGTGATATTTAATTAAGATTTTTAATCTTAAGTTGAATAAATGTTCGTGTTGTGTAATGTTTATACTAGATGGTTCGTTTAGTATATATATATATATATATATATATATAGTCACTCTCCACATAGATGACCCATGCCCGTTTGAGCCATCTATGTTCTGTTATAATGAATGACATTCTTTTGTTACTTCATTTATGAAATCGTTTTCCAGGAGCAATAAATGTAAGATTACAGTATTACATTTAAAACAAATAACTCCAGTACATTAATTACATTATTATTTTTTTTTAACACATTAAAACGAGAAAGAGGAATGGGCTAGGCGTGAGAGAAAGAAAGGGTTTGGGAGTGGGAGTGAAATAATGGGGGTGGGGAAAAGAGAAAAAGCTAAAGAGATGACTAGATGGAGAAGAGAGATAGAAGTTTTAATATAAAGATGTTACACACACTATTTAACTTCTATTTTGGGTAGCCCTGCTAGTTATAAATAAAAAGAAATATCACCAGAATCTGTAATCTTATTTAACCTGTGGCCGCAGAGAGAAAGAGAGAGCAAAAGGAACTAATTTTGGATTTAGTATTTTTTTTATAGCTAACTGGCTTTTGCAAACTCATTGTTTCTTTATTCAAACAATCTAATCTAAACTCAATGGGTCACATTTATTTTCAAGTATGATATCAATATATAGATCAAATTCTCTGAAATAATTGAGATGAAAAATTACTTATAAATTGTTTTTTTTAACCATTATTTTATATATTCAAACACTTTCTACACTGATGCTATTTTTAACTTGATTACATGTTTTCCAAAAACATTACTGTCGTAGAAAAAAATTCTAATTCTCTGATAGATTTAGTTTTTGACGTTCTTGTCAAATGTCTTTTTTGCAAAATAAAGATGACTGACAGACTACATTTCAGACTAGTGGACATGGCAAATAAGGAACCATAAGTAAAGAGAGTTTTCTCATTTTTCATCAGCAATAAAAAAGGAAGGGGTATTATCTTTTGTTTCTCATTAGGGGTTCAATTTTATTTTTATAGTCGAGAAAAGAAAACCAAAATTAAATAAACTGACAAAAACAAACATTTTATATACCCCTCCACCCAAAAAAAAAATTTATCAACCAAAATTTTAAAAGAATTAGATTCGATTGAATAAATTATTGAGAGTTTTTATATTAATGTTTTTTTATCAAGAGTAAAAAAAAAAATTGGATGCAGAAATATAAGCATAAATAAATTATTTTTTATTTTTACAAAAAATAAAGTAAAATCTAAGTAGACACAAATTAGACCATGTGACATGTTGGCAGAGTATTTGGTATATATATTAAACCATTGGAAATTCCAAGTTACAGTTGTTGTTATTTTCAAATAAATATAGACGTCCAGGCTGTTAGTGTTAGTATTATATAGATCGGTAGCAACCAGCAGTTAGGGCTGCTGCTGCTAAATTTTAACAAACATACACATATTTATTAAACTCTCGTGATTTTATTTCTATTCTTAATACACCCAGGTTATTATCGATTTAATCATCAATATTTAAAAAGACAAATATTTTTTAAGGTTAATGAAAACTTGAGTCAAATGTGTCCATTAGAAATGTTTGGGTCAGAATTTTATTTTTTGAATTGAAGATGACCAAAAGTGACACTATATATAGCCTATGTCCAGCACAGATCTATAGTAATTCTTGAGATAAAAAAGTAAATTGAAGCATGTTATAATTTTAAGATGATGCTTGAACATTAAGAAACACAGAACTTTCACGTGTTAATGCAACCAAATTCAAACATTATTTAATCATAAAAACAAATTTGAAATAAAAAATAAATTGTTTAATTTCACACTGATGAGACCAATATGAAGTTAGTCAAGTTACACCAAGAAAAGGCAGAATAAAATGTTAGTGAAGATATGCAGCAAGAAACCATCGAGATTTAAAGAAAAAATAATAAAATTTAAAAAATAAGTAGACCGCTGTTGCTGTTGCCACTGGTTTACGTACAAAAACCATTATTTTTCTCATATTTCTTGAAAAAGGAAAAAGATTTTTTTTTAGTACTGATCATACTGATCAAATGATGATGTGGCTGAGAAGTCGAGTGATTTATTTTGATGGTTAAAAGGAGGGGGGTGGTCTACATCGGGATGCTGAGGAAATAAATAATCAGCCTGGGTAAAAGAGACTGACAAGATAAAGCTATAATTACAAGAAACAAGATGTTCAAAACCAGCAGGAAGAAATTTAAAATTAAATGGAGAGAAATTAAAAAAAAAATCTATTCAGATAAAACATTTCCTTCAGCTTTGAATTAAGATATTTCATTAGTCATGAATATATACATGTGGACACCTAGCTATGTGCAAATAGCATCGCCAACCCGTAGTACCTAGCGTGGAGACTAAAAAATTCATGAATGACAGTCACCAATAAGGTGTCAGAAACCAGGGAGGGGTTCCTCCTCCAGGAGTGATAAAAAAAATCTTGATCTTGATATTTAAAATATGAAAATAAATAAAATGAAAAATAAATAAAAATACAAATTTTTTTATCACTAATTAGATTTTAAAATTTCAAAGAAAAACAAATTAAATAATTTTTTTTTTTTTTTAATTCATCTGACCTCTTTCAAAAAAAAAGAAAAAAAAAGATAAAAGTCATTTAAAATGTTTTATAAAAATCATTTTATAATTAGAAAAATAATTTATTGTTTTTTTTTTTCTTTCATATTAAAAAGTTTTTTATGGGAGATTTTATTACAACTTTGTTCATCTAAATAGAAACAATAATTGAAATTTGATTAAACGAATTGTTTTACATAGAGAAAAAATAACATCATTTTAATTTTGATTAATTGTAGACACGTTAGCAAGGAAGATATATTCTGATAAACCATTTTTTTTTATTTTAATCTGAATTATTATTAAAATAAAATTTTAAAAATAGCCAAATCCTTATGAAATATAAAGTTTGGGTAAAAAATAGATCAAACAATGAAATATAAAAAATAGCCAAACTTATATTTTAATTAGAATAATTAATCTAATTTGCTAGAATTTAATAGTCACTTATTAAAATATGATGAAGGTAATGAGATCTCTGATTGTAACATGATAGCATTTTGGGGAGACGGAGTTATTACTTGCCTTTTTTCTTTGGACTATTGTCCTCACTGTTGCTATTTATTTTTTAGTAACACTTTAGCTGATTTGCCTGCAAACATTTTTCAGAGAGAGAAAAATAGAGTCAGAAGGCAGAAAAGAGACAGAAAGACAGAAAAAAAAGGAGAAGGAGACAGAAAAAGAAGTAAGAGGGGGAGAGAGAGAGAGAGAGAGGGAGAGAAAGAGAGATAAAAAAGTAGAGGGGGAGAGAGAGAAAAAAAAAAAGTAGAGAGGGAGAGAGAGAAAAAAAAAGTAGAGGGGGAGAGAGAGAAAAAAAAAGGAGAGAGAGAGAGAGAAAAAAAGGAGAGGGAGAGAGAGAAAAAAAGGAGAGGGAGAGAGAGAGAAAAAAAGGAGAGAGAGAGAGAGAGAAAAAAAGGAGAGGGAGTAAGAGAGAAAAAAAGGAGAGGGAGTAAGAGAGAAAAAAAGGAGAGGGAGTAAGAGAGAGAAAAAAAGGAGAGGGAGAGAGAGAGAGAAAAAAAGGAGAGGGAGAGAGAGAGAGAAAAAGGGGAGGGAGAGAGAGAGAGAAAAAAAGGAGAGGGAGAGAGAGAGAGAAAAAAAAGGAGAGGGAGAGAGAGAGAGAAAAAAGGAGAGGGAGAGAGAGAGAGAAAAAAGGAGAGGGAGAGAGAGAGAGAAAAAAAGGAGAGGGAGAGAGAGAGAGAGAAAAAAAGGAGAGGGAGAGAGAGAGAAAAAAAGGAGAGGGAGAGACAGAGAAAATAAGGAGAGGGAGAGAGAGAATAAAAAGGGGAGAGAGAGAGAGAGAGAATAAAAAGGGGAGGGAGAGAGAGAGAAAAAGGGGAGGGAGAGAGAAAAAAGGAGAGGGAGAGAGAAAAAAGGAGAGGGAGAGAGAAAAAAGGAGAGGGAGAGAGAAAAAAGGAGAGGGAGAGAGAAAAAAGGAGAGGGAGAGAGAAAAAAGAAGAGGGAGAGAGACAAAAGGAGAGGGAGAGAGACAAAAGGAGAGGGAGAGAGAAAAAAGGAGAGGGAGAGAGAAAAAAGGAGAGGGAGAGAGAAAAAAGGAGAGGGAGAGAGAAAAAAAAGGAGAGGAGAAGGGTGAGAGGGACGAGGAGAAGGCTGAGAGGGACGAGGAGAAGGGTGAGAGGGACGAGGAGAAGGGTGAGAGGGACGAGGAGAAGGGTGAGAGGGACGAGGAGAAGGGTGAGAGGGACGAGGAGAAGGGTGAGAGGGACGAGGAGAAGGGTGAGAGGGACGAGGAGAAGGGTGAGAGGGACGAGGAGAAGGGTGAGAGGGACGAGGAGAAGGGTGAGAGGGACGAGGAGAAGGGTGAGAGGGACGAGGAGAAGGGTGAGAGGCGGAGAGACGAGGGGGTGAGAGGCGGAGAGACGAGGGGGTGAGAGGCGGAGAGACGAGGGGGTGAGAGGCGGAGAGACGAGGGGGTGAGAGGCGGAGAGACGAGGGGGTGAGAGGCGGAGAGACGAGGGGGTGAGAGGCGGAGAGACGAGGGGGTGAGAGGCGGAGAGACGAGGGGGTGAGAGGCGGAGAGACGAGGGGGTGAGAGGCGGAGAGACGAGGGGGTGAGAGGCGGAGAGACGAGGGGGTGAGAGGCGGAGAGACGAGGGGGTGAGAGGCGGAGAGACGAGGGGGTGAGAGGCGGAGAGACGAGGGGGTGAGAGGCGGAGAGACGAGGGGGTGAGAGGCGGAGAGACGAGGGGGTGAGAGGCGGAGAGACGAGGGGGTGAGAGGCGGAAGGACGGGAGGAGGAGAGGCGGAAGGACGGGGGGAGGAGAGGCGGAAGGACGGGGGGAGGAGAGGCGGAAGGACGAGGGGAGGAGAGGCGGAGAGACGAGGGGGGGGAGAGGCGGAAGGACGAGGGGGAGGAGAGGCGGAGAGACGAGGGGGGGGGAGGCGGAGAGACGAGGGGGTGAGAGGCGGAGAGACGAGGGGGTGAGAGGCGGAGAGACGAGGGGGTGAGAGGCGGAGAGACGAGGGGGTGAGAGGCGGAGAGACGAGGGGGTGAGAGGCGGAGAGACGAGGGGGTGAGAGGCGGAGAGACGAGGGGGTGAGAGGCGGAGAGACGAGGGGGTGAGAGGCGGAGAGACGAGGGGGTGAGAGGCGGAGAGACGAGGGGGTGAGAGGCGGAGAGACGAGGGGGTGAGAGGCGGAGAGACGAGGGGGTGAGAGGCGGAGAGACGAGGGGGTGAGAGGCGGAGAGACGAGGGGGTGAGAGGCGGAGAGACGAGGGGGTGAGAGGCGGAGAGACGAGGGGGTGAGAGGCGGAGAGACGAGGGGGTGAGAGGCGGAGAGACGAGGGGGTGAGAGGCGGAGAGACGAGGGGGTGAGAGGCGGAGAGACGAGGGGGTGAGAGGCGGAGAGACGAGGGGGTGAGAGGCGGAGAGACGAGGGGGTGAGAGGCGGAAGGACGGGAAGAGGAGAGGTGGAAGGACGGGGGGAGGAGAGGCGGAAGGACGGGGGGAGGAGAGGCGGAAGGACGAGGGGAGGAGAGGCGGAGAGACGGGGGGAGGAGAGGCGGAAGGACGAGGGGAGGAGAGGCGGAGAGACGAGGGGGGGGGAGAGGCGGAAGGACGAGGGGGAGGAGAGGTGGAGAGACGAGGGGGTGAGAGGCGGAAGGACAAGGGGAGGAGAGGCGGAGAGACGAGGGGGGGGGAGGCGGAGAGACGAGGGGGTGAGAGGCGGAGAGACGAGGGGGTGAGAGGCGGAGAGACGAGGGGGTGAGAGGCGGAGAGACGAGGGGGTGAGAGGCGGAGAGACGAGGGGGTGAGAGGCGGAGAGACGAGGGGGTGAGAGGCGGAGAGACGAGGGGGTGAGAGGCGGAGAGACGAGGGGGTGAGAGGCGGAGAGACGAGGGGGTGAGAGGCGGAGAGACGAGGGGGTGAGAGGCGGAGAGACGAGGGGGTGAGAGGCGGAGAGACGAGGGGGTGAGAGGCGGAGAGACGAGGGGGTGAGAGGCGGAGAGACGAGGGGGTGAGAGGCGGAGAGACGAGGGGGTGAGAGGCGGAGAGACGAGGGGGTGAGAGGCGGAGAGACGAGGGGGTGAGAGGCGGAGAGACGAGGGGGTGAGAGGCGGAGAGACGAGGGGGTGAGAGGCGGAAGGCGGGAGGAGGAGAGGCGGAAGGACGGGGGGAGGAGAGGCGGAAGGACGGGGGGAGGAGAGGCGGAAGGACGAGGGGAGGAGAGGCGGAGAGACGAGGGGGGGGGGAGGCGGAAGGACGAGGGGGAGGAGAGGCGGAAGGACGAGGGGGAGGAGAGGCGGAAGGACGAGGGGGAGGAGAGGCGGAAGGATGAGGGGAGGCGGAAGGACGATGGGGGAGATGCAGAGGGACGAGGGGGGGAGGCAGAGGGACGGAGGCAGAGGGACGGTGGGGGGGGGGAGGCAGAGGGACGAGGGGGGGGCAGAGGGACGAGGGGGGGGAGGCAGAGGGACGAGGGGGGGAGGAGGAGGCAGAGATCCAAGGGAAAGCATGAAGGGTGGATAGATTGAATTACAGAGAAAAAATAAGAGGTAGAGAGCACACTCACTGTGTCCATGGCATTTATGGTCGTCTCATCCATTGATGCAGCCTGACAGCCGTCATCTGTAGAACCACCATCGCACATTCCAGCAAAAGCTGCCACACTCCTAGAGAATGTAAAATAAAATTAAGAAAATACAAAACCGGATTTGAAGGAGGATGGGGATCCTTAAAGGGAAAAGCTTTGACATATTTTATCCTAAATGCACAGAAAATGGAAAGAATCTGTTTTCTCATTGATGTGTGTTCTTGTCTATGTAAAATACAAACTTGTGTTTCTGAAGCTAAAAAGCAGGAAGAAATATACAAACACATATGACTGGAGACCACTTGTAAATTTAATATTCTCTAGAAACTTCCTTCTTCAGAAAAAGCCAGCTTCACTTCCCCAGGGTGTATGTCGCACCAGGAAAGGACAAGAAAGATATATTCAAAAGTTTCACAATATTAAAAAAAATAAATGAACCGGAAATTTAGACATTGTTTTTTCTAATTTGAATGTAATAAAAAGTCTTTTCAAAGAAAGGTAATACATTCAAAGTTGTTAATAATCATATTTTTTTGTTTAATATAATTTTATTATCTTTTGTTTACATAAATTAACTATGAAAAACAAATATTTTCTATTAGAAGGGCAAAAAGTTTCAATACAAACAAACATTGTGATCAAAATTGTAATTTTAAACATTTTTAAAGTGAAAATCATTCAAACTGAATAAAAAATTTCTGAAAATCTGTATTTGTGTATAATACGAGCCCCTTATTTGCCTTTAATTTTCATTGAAATTTTTTTAAAATTATATAAGAAAAACAATGTATTTATGTCTCTGCAGCCATTAAGGGTTTTTACTATTTCATAGTTCTTTTTTTTTGGGGGGGGGGGGGGAGAAGACATGGTAAAACTTGTAAATGTCTACCACTTTTGTTGAAAACTTTCTGTTTCTATTCTTTCAAATTGCCCTGGCCCCACATCCTCAAAAAAAGAAGAAAAAGGTGCAAAGTTCATAAGATGAAATAATTAAGTTTACTGAAATAATTTTCAAGAATGTTTGCTGCTTTTTTTTATCGAACAGAAATTGGTGTCCATATATATTTTCAATTTACAAAAACAAGATTTTGTTGTAATTTTTTTTTTTTTACTGTCAGCAAAGACATGGATTTTGAACTCTGAAACATTCTCACCAACAGATTCAAAATAAGAGAGTTCTATAAAAGTACATTTGATAGAATTTAGGTCATTAGAAATCAATTTCAACCTGCTTTCTTATTCATCCCTTTTTCTTTTTCCTTACGCAAAAAACTTTTCTTATTGGCTTTTGCATATCTTGAAATTTTGTTATCATTTATGAAAACAGTTCTTTAATAATAATATATGTAAAATAACTTTGAGTCAATTCATAAACGATAACACTTAAACAATATTTAACGATGGAAACTGAAATGCCGGTCAAGCAAAATGAGGTAATAAAACTGCAGAACTAAATTAGGTTAGGATTAACTTTTGTCTTTAGGAACAGAAAAATAAATGTTTATAACTTGTATTTTTTGTAATCTGTCCTAAACTATTCTATGTATGAAGATTGTAGACAGATTGAAAGTACTTGTTTTATTGTTGACCAAAATTTGATAAAGAGAAAAATTCAGTTGTAGAGAAAACTGAAATTGCTCTGGAATCATTAAAAAACAATTGTTAAACAAGAATAAAATATAATAAAGTGTCACATGTCTGTTTTGTTCTGAGCTGAGTTCATTCAAAAAACGCACACGCATACTTTTACTGGAGAACATTGAAAAGTTTATTTACAGAGAGCGAAATAAAAAAGAATCTTGTTGACCTTTACAATGTCGAAAACCAATTAAGTTATTTCCATGGACTGAATCAGAATAATATATTACATAATTTAAATGAAAACACATGAACCGATTTGAATAATGTTTCAATAATAAATGGAAGCATCTTATTAATTCCTCACCCTACTTAGCAGTCAGTATTTCAAAAATCTCGACTTGCTTAATGGTGGAATTATAATTAAAAAGACATCCGAACATTCAACTTGGATCAATGAGAGATGTATAAAAATAAAGGGAAAAAATGAAATGACATAATGTTTCGACATTATAAATAATTAAGTAATAATGTTAACAGTTTTTCTATCTTTCATAGCTAGAAAGTAACAAGAAAAAAAAGGATTCTTATATGGCATAACTAGTGTTAAAATAGTTATAATTTCTTTAGTTCAATAAAATAGACCTAACTAAAGTAGCAGCAGACCCTAAGGATTCTTAAATCATGAAACTATTTAAAGACTGCATTTACTTCATCCTGTGTCCCATCGGGTGGGGGGTGGGGGGGGGGCGATGGGACGTATATTATTATTTGTTTTTTTTTAATTTATTTTAATTCGGTAGCAATATGTAATGAGTGTTTACTCGCTTAATAGTGCTTAAGAAAAATAATAACAAAAAAAACTTAGATTTAAGGCGCTAAAAATCACACAAAATTTGACAAGGGACCGTGGACCAAAGGTAAATTACTAGGCCACAGACAGTGTGGCTGTGGTTTCGAGCCCTTGTCAAAGTCGAGCTGTGCTGACAATTAGTAAAACTATCAAACGTGTACACTAATTCTTTTTGTATGTATAAATAAAAATGAATAATATATATATATATATATATATATATATATATATATATATATATATGTATATATGTTTATATATTTTTGTACTTTATTTTATTCGTTGACAGAGGAATACAGAATGTTTTTCAAAACAGTATTTTTGGTCGCTGCCTGCAACTTTCTTCAATGTATTATGTCTGTCTGAATCCAAACCAATACTATTATTTTTATATCTAAAGTAGAAACTACACTATCTTTTAATGCTCAATTCAGTTTACTATACTATTTCAGATGAATGTATTGTCTTTAAATATTCAATTTATGATATCCTCCCAGGAATTATCTCCTCCCTTGGGGGAGGGGGATTTGGGTATCTATTCTGTGGTCATACCATCTTCCCAAGAAGGGAGGGAGTAGTGTTAGTATCTATTCTATTGTCAGATCATCCGCCCAGGCATTTCATCCTCCTTGGGGGAGGGGGGGGGGGTACATGTTCATTCCTCATATATACTAGCAAAAATATGCGACCGAATGGAGCATATTTTTGTTAGTATATAATGTAGAAAAATGCCTATCTTCGTAAAATTAAGTTAATGCACACACACACACACACACACATATATATATAGTATAGATCTTTTCTGAAGGTCTGACTAAGCTCTCGAGACAGATCGTAGCTGAAACGTGTATGCACATATGTAACCAATAATGTTTGTATAAATAATAATTTATACTAAAAACAGCTCTACTTGTTATTGAGCACTTTTTTATAAACACTGTTGTTTCATTGACTTAACATCTATAGAAACAAATACAATACATGTACTATATATATACACACACACACACACAGACGATGAAAGATGAGAATAAAAAATTGTATGAATACAATATTTATTAAGACATCAGAAGTTCAAAAACAAGGAGTTTCATTATCCTTAACCCATGGATTTTCAAAGACAAACTCTTTTCATCAGAGGATAAAACTCGGTAATGTAACTAAATATTACTGGTAACATTTAACTTTTAAAATTAATACACACATATATATATTCCCGAAACAGTTTTTCATGGTAAACAACTGATGATCCCTGAAATAATGTTAAGACTAGCGTAAATTCTTGGAAGCAAACTAATATAATGACTAAAAAGGAAATTGACTTATAAGTAATTTTCCACCGAAGGACTTGGGACTAAAGTGTTTTTTTTTTTTACATATAGTTTTAATAGTTGAAAATCTTCCGAGACACACACACACATATATATACAAAAACTTTCGGCTGAGAAGAACATAAAGTTAGGACAGTCTCTGTAAAAAAAAAAAAATACTGTTAAAGTAAAGAAATTTTGAAAAAGAACACTCAAGGTAATCAGGAGTTCAGGTGTTGTCGTTAAAAAGCTGAGTGCTTGGTAGTGATCAGCTAAGTTTGTGCATCCTGTGTGCGTAGAAGTGCGTAGGAAATACGAAGAGGCAAAAGTAAAAGTATCCAATCCAAAGGATCCAAGACGATTGATGATTCGCCTCCAAACTCTTCACTTGTTGACACCAACTCTGAAATCTCCATTTTTAAAATCCTTATTTTTAACCCATGAAAACACTAATCTGCCTGGAAGCTGAAAGTTGCAATGACCACTTTATTATACATCAAACTTTGACCGATAACCTTCATCTTGAATCATTTGGATTGGATACTTTTACTCTCCTTGAAACTCCTTGCTTTTGAACTTCTGATGTCTTAATAAATATTGTATTTACACAATTTTTTATTCTCATCTTTCATCTTCTGAATTTATTGCTCTATTCAATATATTGAGCTTTATATTATCATGATAGATTAATATTCAAGGATACATAATCTATCTTTAAATTAGTATTAATGTTATATAGAGTCACCAGAATTCTAGTTAAGGCTAGATATAGTTACAATATGATAGTTTGAGCTTGCATGCACTTCTGACAATTGGATTTACCATGAAACTGCAATATAGTGTTAAGATAAGTCCCCTTCAAATATTTATTATTGTTATATATATTATTCCACTAATTATTATACAAGGAAACCAATAAGTTCAAAACCATCATAAAATAATTAAAAAAAACAAAAAAACCGTTTGCCATTTTATTTTCCTGATTCTTAGAAGGCTACACAATACACAACATTGTAGCATAAGCAATAGACAAAAAAAAAAAAAAAGAGAAGAGAAGAGAACAATTTTGTGCAAGAATTTTTATCCATTGCAAATTCCAAACTATCAACTAAATTATTAAAAAATAGAAAAGAACTAACAGCAGTTTCACGGTATCATCAATCATCAGAAATGTAGCCACCAGCATCAATCAAATCAATTTTCAATTGATGACAGTGGGGGACATTTCCGATGAAACTGCAGTAAAGTATTAAACTAAGTACATTTTATTATCATTTATTATGGTTAACAGTGGAATTTATTTACAACAGTATATATCATGTGCCATGCTGCTTTTCTGTTGACACTCGTGTTTGTGTAGGTTAGACCATTTAATAAATGGTTAATTAAATCAACGTGGCTGAGAATAAATAAAGAGACCCATGTGTGCAAGTCTCATTTTTCGCTTTGTGGTTTTCTTTGTTTATCCTCAGCCCCATGGACTAATTAACCGTTTATTTAATGATATTACCTATGAAAACACAAGCGTCAACAAAAAACAACAAGATATATATGCACACCCACACAAGGTGTAATCACATTTGAGGAGGAATTTATGCATACACAAAATGACTCTTACTAAGGGATAATGTGTTTACTGAAAAACGTTTTTGATAAAAATAGATATATTGTTTTGTAATTTTATTTATTAAAGTCTCCTTCAGTTTAAATAACAGATTTTATGTGAGGTATGAATCACTTATATGGGAGGATCAGGTAGTCTTTATTCATATTGGACATTTTTTTAAACAAATGTTTTATGTTTGTAAACAGTTTTGTTAGAAGAACAGTAATTGTACTATTAAAACAATGGGATGAAATGAGGGGATTCATACCTATTCAATCTTTATCAGTTATGTTCAACATATCTGATACCCAAGCAATGCTAGGTACATCTACTAGCATTTTATATGTTCATTATTTTTAATATATTACCTATAAACATGGCTGATAAATATATAAAAAAAAAAAAAAAATACAAATAAAATAACACTGATATTAGGTCAAATAGTCTGTTGCTGATGACTTTACCATTTCTTTCTTGCTTTCTATTATATTGAACCAGTTGTCAAGAATAGCAGTATGTGTGTTCGAAAATTAACCTTACTGAAGACGTGTTTATCAGAAATTATTATTTAATAGACATACAAATGGGTTGTATGTTAATTTGTTTTGTAGACATACATTTTGCAAATAAATTGACTGTAATTGCTAAAGTCTATTTAATCCATAATAGGAGCCCAACAACGATAACTGAGGGATGACTGCATACTCCTCAAAGATCCTAAATTTGAGCCACACCACCACATGCAGTTTTGCGTCATACTCAGGATGGGAGGGAGGGGGATAGAGAGCTAGCTTTAGTTAACAGGGTTTGCAAATAGGGTAGGCAGAAATAAAAAAAGGTAGTTAAGGCTGTTAATGGTGATTTTTGCAGTGATAGGGTTGGGTACAGGCATACATTTAGCCCAAGTGTGCCCGAGGCAGTTTAGTGCCGTGGTCGGGACAAACTCTATTTGACACGAAGATGGCACCTAAGAGAGATTACAACTCTGGGTCAAAGAAGACCTGGGAATAATGGTAACTAAAGGGTTGATTCTGCAATCCCCAAAACTCCCAAATTATGGCCTCAACACAAGATGCAATTTAAGATCATACCTAGAACCTAAATGAAGGGTAAAAACTATCTACCTGCATAGGTTAAATAAAAAGATTCAGTTTAAAATTCCCACAAAGACACCTAAAGATGGTCAAAGTTTAACAAATTTAAACTCAAAGACAAAAAGAAAGTAAATAGAATGTTTTTGTTTTGTGTGGCTTACCTGGCAGCTCTTAGATACATCATGAGTTCCCCGTCAATGACACACTGCGGTCGCCAACGCAGCTCTTCCATGTGCTCACTTTTTTCCGGCATCTCTGGGGGAGAGACATCACACTTGCATTCAGGAAGCCGAGCCTGGACAAAAAGAAGAAAAAAAGAAAAAAGAAAAAGAAAAAAAAAAAATCAGTTTAGAAAATGAAGAAACTTAAAACTTATTTAAACCAGAAAATATAAATTAGTTATATGAAATTAGAAAATAGGATAAGGAAACCCGGCAAAGTATAAAAGATTGAGGAATTGAATTTAGAAAAAAATGTAAAAAACCTGAAACTTGAGTTAATATTCAAATCATCTTGTGTTTACCTATTAACTGTTCTCCTCGCAGCCATATTGAATTACCATCCAAAATACAATCATGCACAACAGAGAAAACTGATTATTTAACCAAATGTGTCCTTTGTCCTTGTTGTGACTATCACCCAGGATGGGTTGTGCCAGTTTTCATCAATTCATAAGAAGCTGTATCGATGCATACCAAGCTTGATTATTTTGAGGTTCCTTTGTTGCAATTGCAACCAACCGACAAAACAGCATTAAAACATGAATTAAAGACCCATTATGATCATTGAGAATTATGTCTTCATTGACTGACGACCTGCCCTTTTCAGAAAACAGTGGCTTAACTGTTCAGAGACCTGGGTCCTGGCAAAATGCATGGGTGAACCAGTGAAGTTACCTTTAGATGAGGTCTTCAGTAATCGGAGGATTGTTAAACAATTGTGTTCCTGAATTTGGAGAACTCGTCATTAGCACCCGCACAGTAAGGTTGACCTGATCATTTTATTTGACCGTTTGTGCTGGATATTACTTTTTGACTTAAAAGCATTCGATTTTGTTCATGCAGCTGCTTTTTTCTTTCATGCTTTGATCCGATACTCAAAATCTTCTACTTGTATGATTGTGTAATGGCTGATCACAGATGTACTTACTGACATTATTTTTGCCTGACATGCACTCAGTTTGACCTTTGAGAACAGGTACTGGATATGTATTAGTGCAGATAGGATCTTGTGGTAGTTTCAGTTGATGGTTGCAATGTTATTAGTATAGATGAAGAATTAGAACAGCGTGTAAAAATCGTGTTATCAAATTAAATTTTTAGATGATTTAATTTGAAGAATTCAAAAGAAATTGGTGTTATCAATCTTCAAAATCACAATTACTCAAATCGCTTTTCTGTATTTATTCTAGGTTTGATTATGATAACAAGATTGCCATAACTGGTTGAATCAATCTTTAGTTATAAAATTATGTCATATGACTATATATATAAAATAGTGAATCTTCATAACTTGAAGATATATCACCTCCACAATATAAAAACTGTTAAATACTGGCAGTAGTAATGAACAAGAGAAAGTTACAACATTAACAAATAATAATATTAGATGCTTTCAGCATAATGTGATAAAATGCAACAAAAGTTCAGGTTTCTCTACACAGTATAACAACATAAAGATATAATAGGAAAGACAAACCCATAGTTATTTCTTCAATCAACAAGTCATCTCATCTATTTTTTATTCACGTATGGTTCCATCTAACTTATGGTGGCCTTAATGTAGCAACAATAAACAGAACATATTAAAGGTTCTAAAAATACGAACTTGTCTTGCATGCAGTCATCATGTCAAAAAGAGAATAACAGGTAGTATGAATCAGAAATTAAATAGGAAAATTTGAATTTAGGAAGTTGAATAATAATATGGATCATCTTGGTTATTTTCATTATTTTGGTTCATGTAACCTCTGACCTGCTTCATGTCCATCTTTTCAAACTTTGGAATCTGTGTCGAACTCTGAAACCTGTACAGAATTTTTAACTGAACCTTTTAATTCAAAAATTAAAAATCAAAATTTTTAAATTCCATGCAGCTGCTCAAGTTTAACAAAGATTCAAAAGTTCATAAATATGCACCTGAAGAAGATCTGAGGTTACACTGGTCAAAATTTTGTGAATATAACAACCGAGATAATAGTTGTCCGCATAGTCTAAGTTACCAATCCTCATCTAAAAATATTTTGAACAGTCAAAATAAGTTTAGACTGGGGCAAAAATATAGCCAAGATAAATTTCTGAGTAATGACTGAAAGTCTGGAGTAATCCTCTAAATCCAATTTTTGGGGGGAGAAATTTGCTACAACTCACAAATATATTCAGATTTACAAGTAGACATACAAATATTCAGTTGACAACTTTAGAAATCATTTTCATATCTTTAATTTCAAACATATAAGCATATTCCAGGGTTGACATGGAAACTATATATTCTTTGAGTTATTCCACGTGGTAGCTAGGATAAAAAAAAAAAAAAAAAAAAAAAAAAAAAACGGTGTCTATCTTTATTAAAGATTTTATTTAATAAAGATCTTTTGTTTTGCCGAAAACATCTTGGATTTAATCTTTGACACAACTTTTCAAGTGACTTTTTATGGCAAAGTAACATTTTTACAAACCCCTCCCTCCAAAAAAATCTGGACAATGAGGCTATAATAAACTGTTAAAATTTTTTCGAAATAGTTAAAGTGATATAATGAACATTCAACCATTTACAACTCTATAAAGTTTGATTTGTAACGTTTTATCTTCAAGACGAATATCTGAGGATTTTTTAAAATGTTATTCCACATAAAAGAAGCTCTCCAATGATATCAAATTTAGCCTGGCCTTTTTACCCCCATTTAAGCTTACCAAAAGTTTATTTGTAGAAATAAACAAAATTGGACCATTATATAGGATAATTTAAAACCTGAACCTCTAAATATAAGAGATGTTTCTGGACAAACTTTCGCTAGATTTGCATTTTCGTTTTTGCAGTAGAAAATGTGGATAGATCATGAGATACAATATTTTTATGATTAAAATCATTTTTAATTAAAAGAAAAAAAAAAAATTCTTTCAACTGAAAACTTTCAAAGAAATTAGATTAAAATGATTAAAATTTTTTAGATTAAATCTTATGATGTATCTGCATATTGCAGAAATTATGTCCTTAGAATTAAAACATGAAAGGTTGAGTACACTGTATTTATTGGTTCAAAGTAAGGAAAATAAAATTCAACCTCCAGACTAAAGTATACATTCTTTTTTAAAATTTTCCCTGACGGTCAATGAAAATTGCCAATATGCAAATAACTGAGAAATAAAAAATAAAATAAAAATCAATCAATGAAAAAAATTGTTTCATCCAAGAGATGAGAAGCAAATCATCAACATTGAGATCTTGTGAAACCTCCCATCTGCCATCACTTGGATGTACTTACCAAACTCAGTTCCTCTTCCACAGGAAAATCTTGCCTATTAATCAGTGAAATGTCAATATTTGTTTCATATTCATGAAAAGGTAATAAAAATAAAACAGAAAAACAAGAAAGAAAAAACAAAACAAAGAGTAAACAAAAAAGAGAAAAGAAAAAGTAAAGAAAAAGAAGAAAAGAAAAAGAAACAACTTAAGAAAAAGTAAAGAAAAAAAAAATTTTAAATAAAAAAAACTCATTTCCCAGGAAATTTCCCACTATTAAAATTAATTTTTAATTTAAACCAAGCCCAAACTGACCAAAGTAAAAAAATTTTTTTTAAGCTGTGAAAAATAATGCCATTTCACTCATGATATTTCTACTTACTCCCCATGTGACAAACCTGTCATTTGTCCAATTCAAGAAAAAATTTTTTTTAATCTAATGAAACCAACAAGGTTCAATTTCACAAGAAACAATGGATCTGCAATAATATTTTATTCTTATTTTCATAAAATAAAGCAAATCACATGGAAATGTCCAAGTGTTGCATAATATTTAGCAGTAAATATGCGCGTGGCGTTAAGAAATTAATTATTAAAGGCTAAGGTTACTCAAGTATGATTGACAAGGTTTGACCATAGCTTTATCTGTCTGTTCATATACAGATATCTAATTGGTTAATTTTGTTATGTGACACAGATAGAAAGGATTTTAAGTAATATATTCAGTTGCTGTGAGAAACTTAGTAAAGAAACATGTAAGGCAGCATCCTGCTAGATATGGCCTTTAGAAACCCGTGTCTCCTCTAAAGACAGCAAGAAGCGACTGAAGTGGGATGTATAAAAAGGTTGCACAGGGTATGAAGACCAAAATAATATAAAAATTTGGTCCAGAAAAATGGGTTGAAAAGAGATGAAAAAGAAGAAAGGAGGTGAGAGAAAATCTAAGCAAGAAATGTGTGTGGGTTCCTTGCCAAAAAGAGGAGAATCAGGAATAATGGATGAGGATGAGGATGATGATGAGGATGAGCATAGTAAAGAGGAGGAAGAGCATGATGATGAGCATGATGAAGAGGAGGAGGAGCATGAGGAGGAGGAGGAGACAGGATTGAAGAAGTAGGGTCTGTCATCCCCTGAAAATGTAGAGGAAGTTTGCCGACTTACAACAGGGTTCCTAACAAGCTTGGGAACAGCAACAAACTTACTTGGTAGAGGAGGTAGCAAAATCCTTCTAGGGGTTCTAAGGGCATCCTCTTCAAGAGAAAACAAAACCACAAAAAAGAAAAATGGATTTTATCAGGTGTGCATTCTGAGGGTTACGGTTAGAGGACAAGATTTGAGGAATTGAAACAAAAAGAAAGAAATCTCAAACGAATGGATTACAGTAGAATTGATGGGTACAAAATAACAATCCTATTTAAAGATATACATACATACACACTGATATGCTGCTAGGTACACATCATATGTTCCCGATGTATATACATGTAAAAGAACACAGTAAAATAATAGCATCTCATCTCTATTATCCCATCAGTTGGCTGTATGCAATTTTGTCTTAAAAACGAATGTTACTTTTAAAAATAAGCACAGTTCTAACCTTTAGTGATTGAGACTATTTTTGAAGTAATAACAATTTATTCCTTCTATGTTCTATTTCAACTTGTCAATTCTGGTCTAACGGTTTCAAATCAGAGAGTGGGGGGTAATAGAAATAAAACGAAAAGTCTTAAAGAAAAATAAATAAATAAAATAACTTCCCTTAACTTTAATTTTTTTGTTTTATAGACATTTGAAAAAATAGTTTTTTTTACCTGATTAAAAAAAAAAAAAAAAAAAATCTGACAGGACAAATTCTTTCTTTTTTTTAATTGATGTATATTCATGCATAATCTAAGGCTTAAAAAATCATGACCATCATACGGTCAATTTAAAAAACAATTTTGTTCTGTCAATTTAAAAAAACAGAAACTTTGCTTTGTCAATAAAAAAAAATATCAATCTAAGTAATTCAGGACAAATTTTTCTTCATGGGGAGGTGGGGGGGGGGAGAGGTGTACAAAATTTAATCTGACCTTGCAGTTTAACACGACAATTTATTAAGGAGCTAAGAACCCACTAATCCTAACCCACTCGTGCATCATAAGGACTCACTACATTAAAAACCTATCAGCATCACTGAGTATATATATATATATTTTAGGGAAAAAAAAAGTTGATCTAAAAAGTAAGGTGTTACATAGTCTTACCTGGTGGCTCGTGCCAACCCGAATTTCTCCCTGCGTTGTCGCCAGCCTCTTGCTTTCAGGGTTGTAACCCAAGATGTAAAAGAAACAATCCTGGGCAGGTTTGAACTCTCGTGCAGATACAATATCTTTGAAATGTTGTACTTTACATCTGCCCCTAGAGGAAGAGGAGAGAAAAAATATGGTAAAAATGGATTCAAGTTTTAGAAAATAAAATTTCATTAAAATAACTTACCAAAATAGTAAATAGAAAACATTAAAGTGAACTAAAATTGTGAATACGACAAAAAAAAAAAAAAAAGGGAAGTATAAACAATTATATTTGTTTTATGGCATATTAACCCTTTCGGAAAAATATCTATTGTAAATGATTCATTGTATGTGATTAATTAGACACAAGTTTCTATATTTTTTACCCATAGCTGTGGGGAAAATTATTGGTCATTTCTTTATAGTTGTTATTTTTTTAAATAGCAAATTGATATAAACAAAAAACTCCTTCCAAAACAAACAAAATAGCTTCACTATTTTAAAATTCAGTTGTACTTGTTCATAACTTAAACAAACGATCAACTTTGTTAAGGGAAAACTAAAGTGGGACTGACATAGTCACTTACAAAAAATAAAAAGGATATAAAGAAATGAAAATTATAATTTCAAGTGTTATGTAATAATGTAATCTGGTCTCTTTCAAAAGAAAATCTAAACAAATCTAAATATTTATATACAAGTCAGTCATGCAACTAATATCCACAACTGGAGGTAGGCATGTCGAGAGCTAAATTACTATTACATAATCTTTAATGAGAATATTCTTAACAAGAGAATAGTAATGTCCAGTAATTAATTTAATTAGTATCTATAAATTACTTTTTTTTAAATTCCAGATTCATTGTTTTTCTTAAAGTATTTTAAAACTTTGTTGATAGACTATTTTGTAACATGTTTAACTTTCTGATTTTGACATTATATTTTACTATTATTTTAATTGATTTTCAATTTGTAAGTAATTTAAAGTATAAAAAAAATAAACTTAAAGAAAAAAAGTCCTGAAAACAATATTACATTTATTTGGACAAATTTTCTAGACACAGAAAAAGTAATAATTATTATAATTATAACATTATATTAATCTTGAAACATATTTTAGAGAGGTGCATGAGACTGCATTAAAGATACTCTAAAGAGTAGCTTTATAAAAGATTACAAAACAAAATATAAAATCTAGAATTTATTTTTATGTAACCTAATTAATGGGATTAATATTCAACTAACTCTTAAATAGAGATTTTTAGGAAGAAATATTAACTAATTCAATGATAAAGAGTCTAGACACCAGAAATCTGAAGTCAGCAATTTTGAAGGAGCCAGACCCAGTCAAAGTTGTTCTTCTGTATCGTTTCCGCACAATTTTTGTGACGGCATGTGATTTTCACCAATGTTTAAGATTGGGTATATCTAAGAATTATTAATTCCATCTATATTATCTTTCTTTTGATGAACTATGGCATTATATTTATGAAGATTTTTCATTTATTTGAAGCTTTTATCCTCAGTTATACACTGCTGAAGTTGGCTTTGTATTCAGTATCACACAAAACGCTATGCCCAACTAACTTTGAATGGCTATAACTCGGGTACTAATTAAAATACCAAGATAAATTTGGTATTTATTTTTAAATATCTTGCAGCAGTATATATGCATACCTACAAAGTTTTTTTGTATATTGAAAAAAATTTAGTTGAGATGATGATTTATGTTTTTGAATTCATCCTGAAATATAAGCAGTGTCAAGGTTTTTAACAATGTCATTTATCTTGATATTAAATTGTAGGATACTTCCCTGAGGTATCCCGTTCTCCTGCTCTTTTACGTCGGAAAGTGTAGTTCCAACTCACTTTAAAACTTGTTTTCCAAGGAATTTTGGATAAAACGGAGCATTTTGCCTTTTAATCCGAGGTCTCAAAGGTCTTTAATTATACCGTACATACTTTCAAATTGTGTCGTACACCGTTTCCAGATCAAAAAAGATTGCAACCAGGTGTTCCTTTTTAATGAATGCTTCTTTCATAAAAGTTTTCAATCTGATCAAATCCTCAGTAGTACTTCTTTTTTCCTGAAACCAGATTGTAGTTCTGACATCAGATTGTTCGATTCCAGGTACCATTTTAACCTGCTATTTATTATCCTTTCCATTACAAACTTAATGCTATCCGTCTATAGTTTGAAGGATTATCTGAATCTTTTCCCGGTATGGGTATTACTGTGGCTTTCCTCCAGAGATTTGGAATTTTTCCACTAATCCATATTTCGTTATAGATCTCTTCACTAGGAGTATGTAGGTTTCAAAAGGTATAGAAGATTCATACAGGTAAATCATATGAGACATTATATTGCAGTAAAAATATACATACTAAAGAGAAAAGGTTAAAAGTTGAGACTTTCTGAAAATAAATCTATTGGCTACATTGAAATTGATACTGTTAAGACTAATTGGTTAGTGAATAGAGGGTGAGCAACTGAGGTATCAGATCAATAAAGCTAACAAGAAAAAAAAAGAGGACATTCCCTACTCAGCTCTTGACTTGACAAGGAATGAGGGACAAAAAGGAGATTTGTGAGGAGAGAAAAGAGTTCACTCAAGATGTGCCCAAACAACTTATAAAATCACTTACAACCCTCCCCTGCAAAACTTCTCCCAAGCTAAGATCATTGTTGACATTACAGGATCAGTATTTATAGACACGGATAAAAAAAAAATTAAGAACTGTCATGGCTTTGTTTTGATCTTCTCCAGATAAAATGAATTCTTAAGACACTTGAACAAAAACATCTTTTCTTCTGATGTCATAGATACACTAAAAAATATAATTGGATAATTAGTTTAAATAAAGCCACATTCATTTACCCCCCCCCCCCACCACCACCATTTGTTTAAATGCTATTTATTGTGCTTATTTTCAATTGCATATGTTATCAGTGTCTAGAACAATGTGTGTTGTATATGTATATATACACACAGCTATGTAATCTTATGTGTGTGTATATACATACACACACATAAGATTACATAGTTGTGTGTATATATACATATACAACACAATAAAATCATTAGTTCATTTGATGTCAGTGGGATGTACTTCTGATGATTGAGGAAACTGAAACTGCATTGAAGTGTTAAGCTTTTGAGAAATTAAAAAAACAAAAAAAAACAATTAAATGCATAATAGTGTAATTTACTGTCTTGTCTATTAGTCTCTATAATAATTTTTGGATGAACCTTTATCATTCTCTAGCCAGTCGAAATGTGAAATTCGGTTTGAATTCAATCTATTTGTTGCAAACTAATACATTTGTTTAAAAAAGTTGTGCAGCACTTGTTTGTTTGTTTTTTGATTATATATATATATATATATATATATTTAAAAAAAAAATTTTTTTATTATAGAATTTTAACCATTTTTACATAGAAGCATATGTGGAAAATTACAAGAAATTGCATTTCGACTGGCTAAAGAAGAATGAAGGCTCATACGAAAATTATCAATTCCCAGAAAGGGGGGGGGGGGGGGAAACCGAATAAAAAAACTATATTAAAATGCAGCATATCAGAAGAAAGAGCAACCCGTAGTTAGCATGGCACTATTCCGAATTCACAACAGCAAGCTGCAGTCAATAGACTGTCTCTCCAGTCCTATTTTTTTTAAAAGTCAGAATCTTTTTCATGTAAAACTTTAAAATAAAAACTTGCTGGAATAATAAAGTTTATATTTTCCTTCTCTAAAAAATCAAATAACATATTTTAATAAAGTTTTACATGAAAACGATTTTGATTTTTTTTTAAATTATGACCGTTTGGTCACAGCCGTCATAATATAGTAAATTTACGGAGGCTAAACTTTTAGACATGTTTTGTTATTATAGAAAACAGACAAGGAACTTTTTTCAGTAGCTTTTCACATGCGATCTCTCTCTCGTATTCATTTTTTTCTTACTAAGAAAGAAATTTTCTATGGAGGTTTTAACATTTGTATTTTCTATTATGTGGAAATAAAAACATTGAAACTTTCTTAGTAAAAAAAAAATGCTTCATTTTTAATTTAGTGGAGCTTTATCAGAAAATGTAAAATATAATTTTGAATATTTCAGTTAGAATCTCTTACCCAGCATAGACAAGTACTTTAATGTGAAAACAAAGAAATAAATAAAACCAAAAATAACAATACTTAGGTAAGCTTAAGTGACAGAATTTGTCTTACCTTAATGTTGCCACTTGATATGTGTCACAGACATCAGAAATGAATAATTCTCGTGAACTGATCAAAGGGTCTTTTATTGCTAGATCAGATTCTGAAAGACAAGCAAAAAGATAAAAATATATAAAAGCTTCCATCAAGAAAAAAAACAACATTTTAGTTACAGGTAAAAAATTTTTTTAACAGTAATAAGCTTTTAAAGTTTTTTTTCCTTCTTTTTTTTAAAAAGTGACTCTGGAGCCTGGTTCTGTAAGACTAAGACTGACTCCAGGGGCAGTCTGGTTCCGTAAAACTTTGGAGACAGATTTTTCACCTCTGGAAATTAGAAATGTATTGAGAAGTCTAAAACAGGTAAATAATGCGTTTTTAAAACATCATTTAGTGTCTTTTTTAAATTCTAAAAAGCCATCAGAAATAACCTTAGAAAACCAATAACAAAAAGTATTTTTAAATACTTTTCTCTATCGCCAAACAACCCTAAAATCTCATTAAAAAAGCTAACAAAAGTTTTAGAAGCGACATTCATTTCCTGTTGACTGCCTGCAATATGTAGACAAAAACTTTTCTCTCTCTAAATCTTTTATAGACATTCTAAAGATTTTATTGGACTTAAATATTTTATATCAGAGCATACATGGAAAGTTCAGCACACACACACACCTCTTATGTCCTGAGATGGCTTCCAACAAATTTTCTAATTTCCAACAAATTTTCTAATTTCCAACAAACTTTGAATGTCATAATTTGGTGGCTAATTGTGCTACCCCCAAAAAATTTCATATCATTGTTTATGTTTTTCAAATATCTGTGTGCTCACATTAAATGTTTGTAGATATAATAATGAAATTTTGGTTGGGATACCTACTATAAAGGGACTGTCAGTCTGTCCACTGATCTGCAATGCTCAATTTTGAAATAGTATTTTCATCACGTGAAGATTGAGTGGGTTAATATTACTTTAAATGAGTCTAAGCATCACAATAAGTGACTGTCAGTCAGTGGGTCCGTCTATCACACTGAACTTTGAAATAGCATTTTCATTGTTAAATATTTAGCTTAAATGGACACCTCTTAATTGATCTGTTAGTTTGTCGATTGTGAACTGCATGAAAATGCGCAAAACAGAACACGGAGACAAACTCATTCCACTCATTAGATCAGATGGACTGGTTTTCTTTCTTCAAATAGAAAATTACAAAAGAGCAAAAGAGATTCCAATATTGATTTGATAAATGGATGATTTGATTAAATAATCGAAAGCATTTATATCACACTATGAGGTTTGGTGTTTAAACAAAAACTAGGAATACAAATAAAATCTAGTCAATCATCTTTTTTTTTGTATATATACCATCAAAATTTTAATATTCGATCAAATTCTTTCATATAAGAATCAAATATTTTTCCCCCACCCCACAAATTTTATTTAGTCCTAAGTTCTAAAAAAGAAAAATCTTTGCATTTCTTAATTATTTAATCTTCCTGCCATATTTAAAAAAAAATATCTTTGGATAAGGGTTTATTCATCTCATATCTTACAAAGTTTTTACATAATTATTGTTTATCTGATATTCTGTATCAATCAGCTTATTAGTTGCAATATATTTTCTATATTACCCAATAACAAAATAGTTTCAACAACAGCAAGATAAAAAATACTCCCCATTCAATTCTAAATAATAGATCACCTTCAAAAATGTTTAGATTGTAGAATAATAATTAAACTTAAAAAACGTTATTTTATTTGGTAAGAATATAGAGTTGTAATCAAGTTAAATTAAGAAGAAATTCATTAAAGACTGAAAATATGCTGAGGAATGGGACCTTTTAAAATTTCCAGAGTCAGAGTCAAGAGTTTGGACGACCCACTCTACAGCCCAGCCGATGTTTTAGTATTTATTCTCAAGCATTGTAATAAAATATAAAAAAAATAATTTAGTACTAATGAGTGATGGTTCATATTAAAATTTGTTAACAATCATTAATTACCAATAAAATAAAAATAAAAGCAACACATACATTAAAGATTAAATAAAAACACTAAAATAAATAATTACTAAGAGATAATTGCTCATAATTTGAGCCAGTATCATTTAAAAAAGGACAAAAAACACATCATTAACGACCATTCCATATCCGTTTGAATTTAGAGAGCTCATTTTTAAATTTTCAGACAATCTGGCCTCCAGGTTACGGTCAAAGTGTTGTATATACCAATGCTGTCTGTCGCCTGAGATGTGTGAAGTAGTGCTGACTGGACCATACATGTCATTTTTGATGGCATCCAGAATGCCTGTTTTGGGGGTGAACCGGATTTGCCCCACATTAAAAATCATGTGTTAAACTAAGTTCTCATGAAGAATCAAATAAATACAGCAAAAATGTATTTACAATTTTTTTTTGTCAGATCAGTATATATATATATATATATATATATATATATATATATATATGTATGTGTGTGTGTGTGTGTGTGTGTGTGTGTGTGTGTGTGTGTACACACACACACACACACACTTTGATCTGACAAAAAAAAATTTATGTTAATACATTTTGTCTGTATATATCTACTATATAAAGTGGACTTGATTTTTCCCCTTCCAAATCAGTTAGAGTAGGCAAGAAAACACATAAAAAAATCAACAATACCTATACACCCTTACCTCACCTGTGTTTCTAGCAACTTACACATATTTCTAACATCAATTCCTATTATTTGACCCATACAACCAACTCTCTTAACTGCATACTCCAAAGAGACGGTAGCAGACTAATTTCTCTCTATGAATTAATAATTCTTACCTTCCTTAAACACTGTTTAGCAATTATTTTACAAGGAAATGCGCTTAAGTTGAACCGTTTCAGAATTTGTAAAAAGCCATTACTCATCAAATCATTCACCAAAACACGTTAGATTTTACACAAAAATAAAACTTTACTAAACAAACGGTTCAGAAGTATTTTTTTTCTTTTCGCATTATACTTACATTGTTAAATATCCACTTATTTACGTTACTTCTCATTCTTATATATAATCCAATAATTAAATACCAACATTTCTTTTGTTTTCTTTAAACTTGCCTCCAATTCACGCATCATTGTGTTAACATTATTATTAGACATATCTTTTTTTTTTTTTAATATTTTAGTAATTAACGTTTTTGTAAGCTGAATTGAACTGAATAATTTATTTTCCTTTTTATCACCTAGAAGGAAAAAAGCAAAATACACGAGATATTTCCCTATACTAATATTGAACCAAATTTATTTTTCAATGAGATTTTACTTTTTTAGGCGCTTACATGTAAACAGTAAGCGCCCTGAAAAACTTGGCGAAAAGGGAAAAATAATAAAAACAAAAACGCTCATAAATTTTACATAAAATGATCCCCCATTTCCGACCCATTCTAGCATTTTAGGTCAGTTAACCAAAATTATTACTTTTATTTTTTTATCTATGGGAGATATATTCAATGCAGTTTGGGGGGAGCGAATTTCGGGGGCGATTACGTATGGTTTTACAATACTGTCACTAGGACTTAGAGTGAATGGTAAACACATTTAGTTAACTGCCCTAAAAAGTTTAAATACTCCTGATCATTTTACGTTAAATTTATATACAAAATTGATGCCACACTCTAAATTCGAAAATTATTGTTTTTGCTTTTCCACCAAATTTTTTATGATGTTTACACGTAATCGCGAAAAAGTAGAATCAAATTTTGAGGGATGGGAGGGGGGGGGTTATTTAGCTGAGGGTGTTAATCTACAAATTTACCGTTTTCCAAGTACCTGATAACGATTTTGGCATTGCAAAACACTATTATACCTATCACCACCTCTAACCATAACTTACAGCAAGTTGCATCATACAGGCGAAACGCCAAAGTTAAAACTCGACCACACAAATATAGTAGACATCTTTAGGAAACTGGGGCAATTTCTATTTTTGTTCCAATACCAAGTGCCCCTAAATGGCCAGAGTGCTCACCTCTCGAGCGCTGGCTTATCTAATCCCACTTTCCCGACTTTGTGTCACATCTTACCTTGTGGGAGGTAGATAAATAAAACCAAGTGCCCCTTTTCATCGGTACATACATTTGCACAGCTAAAATGGCAGACAATGAATCGTCTGCTAATTTCCGAATTCACAAATGAGTAAGTAAACCCAAATCAATTGTTTTGAACTAATTTCAAATTTACCTAAAATTATTCTACAGTTGGGAAATTAGTCATAAACAATTTATTATGTTTTTTTAATTATCACTCCTACATAACCATCAAAACAGGTTGATGTTATTTAAATCAATAATACAACTTATTCTTTTGGAATACTGTATATAAAGTACAGTGGAAAGACCCATCGACATTCATATATCTGTCTAATTAGCATACCTTTTAAACAGTCTATAATTAATGTTTGGTCTTAGTCATTCGTAATCTTATCGTTTCATTTGTTCCATGTATATGCAATATTTTTGTCGCTATCAACAATAATTCAAGTCATTTAATAATAAAAAAAAGGATAAAATATTAAACCTTTAAAATATTTGCTGATATATTTCAGGGGAGCTAATTTAAATTAAACTACAAAGAAAAATATAGAGGCAAGAGTTCAGAAAGAAAAGGTGACTAACTGACTGACTGACCCCCCCCCCTCTCCTCCTGTCATCACCATCTCCCTCCCTCCTGTTACTGACGTCACATGGAGAAAGGCAGGGATGAGTGGCCATAGTAAAGTAAGTAGTTTACTTTACTACGGCCACGTCCCAACCTGTTAACGGCCATCATTTCTTTTGTTTTTAAATTCAATGAAAAAATTGTAAGTTACAAAAAAGAGCACACACACACAATCGCACAGGCGAATTGATTTCCTCCTTTTAATTTCTTTATGCTATCTTATTAAAGATAAATAAATTTGTTTCTGAATTTTTTACATGAGGATTGATTATTTAGACCACTGTTCTCATCTTGAGTGTTATTCTTTATGAGAACAGTAGTTCGAATGATCCAAATAATATAAATAATTTTTGTATAAAAATGACCAAAATGTTAATATTTATTTATATGAATAAATGTTCATGTTTATCGGGTGATTCTTCAGGTTAACCTCTATATGAAATATTGCCCTTAAAAAGAAAATAGCACAAAAGATTTATGTACTTACCTGTTATGGTAAGAAAACGACAGTATACAAAACTTTACTAAAATTCATCCAGTATTGTTAATAAAAAATAAATTCAAGTTTTATCGATAAACGCTTTCTGGCCGCCATTTTCGGCATTATTAAGGTCAAGGGAGATAACTCAGACTGAATTGACTTAAACATCATAGTAATGCCGACTAGAAAGCGTTTACTGATAAAACTTGAATTTATTTTTTTAAAAAAACATCCTCGATTAATTGCTTCCTGGAGGGTGAGTAGGTTTTGCTAGTATATACATATATATATATATATATATATATATATATATATATATATATATATATTAAGGATTATAGCAAATCTCATGAAAATTTCAGTTTTCTTCATTAAAATTAATTTTTTTGATATGAAATGTAAGAATTTTAAAATATTCATTTTTAGTTTTATTTTGCAAACTTATTTATAACCGTATTTGTGTAAATGTGTTGAATTTTTAGAGTCATTTTTCTTCTCCAAGTTATGCTTAATAACTTGAATTTTTTAGCTAAAGTGGAAAAATCAGTTAAGTCTGCTTCTTGTTTACATACACAAAGAAAGCTGTATCAATACAACTCCTTGTACTGTGTCGAGTTTAAATGAATTACATTTGATTTAGCAAATACATATCGCCAGCATTATGGTCATGCTAAGGGAAGGGCAAATAGAATCTCCCAGAACGTAATGTGAAATTGCTTGTCATATTTTAACTCAAACATTATTTCAGATGGACACGGCTAACATGCATTTTTAAAATATACCGGTCATCACCGCCATCCATAGTCCCAACCAATGTCACGTTATTTACTGCCGCTTAAGATTCATAAGTCAGAATATTTTTGCAAATGAATTTGCCTTTATTTCTTTTCAATTGATAATGAAGTATTTTTGTTTTTTTGTTTAAATTGCCCTTTTGTTGGAATATGTAATGAAAACGGTCATCCAAATAGAAATTAAATGTTTTACGCGTATAATATACGAAAAATGCAGTCAGTCGATAAAATAGGTGAGGAGTTGAAATAGGGGAATCGTTTTAAGTGCCTCACATAGAAAAGTTGTCATTGGCACTTAGGTGACCGTAAATCTGTGTGGAACCGTAAATCTGTGTGGAACAAAGTACTTTTCTGCTCTATTAAACGTAGAATAGTTTTAAAAGAAAGTACAAGAGAGAGCAAGGCAAAGGTGCATTAACAGGCCACATTCTGATTTGTTTTGAGAGAAAGAACAAAACGATCAATAGCCGCCAAGAATGGCTCAGCAGTCACATGTGCAGAATGGTAGACATGATGATGAGAAGAATGAAACAAACATGCAACAGGATAGTTTCTTCTTTTCTCCCCCTTCCTTTCTTTGGGCAGAACCCTCATCAGGGGTACTTGATGAACAAAAAACACTAACATAAAATTTCTTAAGTAAAAAATAACTTTTGTTTATCTATACTGTTATCAATTAAAAACGAAAAAGGATTAATAATATTAAACTGAAGATTGAGAAAGGAGAAAAATTTTAAGTTTAAAAGAACTATGAAATAGTACTTTACAATCGTGGCACTTTATTATGCAATTTTTTTGGGGGGAGGGGGGTTTACTTCAATTAACTAGAAGAGTCTCCATGTATTTTAGTAACAAACGAATCGTGTTTTTGTTTTAATTTAACATTTTACTTGCTACATCATACAATGTCGGTCACTTTTCTTACTCCTGTATTAGACTACAACAACACATCTTCACGATTTTGACATTTGGTTGCTTTGTAAACCTAATTTTTTGGTGCTTTCTCCACTCAAACGTTTTACACTGTTGCATAATATATTCAATGGTCATCTTGGGATATAACTTTAAAACCTAGCTGATGGTGGAGGGGTCAATGGGTCAAAACTAATATCTGATGTTGATTATATCTGTGGAAAGAGAGAAAAGTGTGAGTCATGTGACGTCATCGACAAAGTTTGTAGTTTGTTCACCAAGGGAAAATCTATTCTAAATGTAGTAACATAAATTAACAGGCTCTCTGTATGTCCTTTTCCTCCATCTAACCCCAGTGAATGAACTACAACCAAATAAAAGAACACACTGCTTATTTTAAAATCGTCTCAGAGGTGTTCTATTATTTTTAATTAACAATGGTTGGAATAATTGACAAGTGACAAGAATTTATTTCTTTTATTACTTCAACGTCAATCAGTCGCAAGTAAGATAGACATCATCATCCAAAGAACATCCCACCAGAAGTGAAATCTTAAAGCAGAGCCGTCAGATGATCTCCATAATATACAGCTGCTGTAGTCTAATACAGAGGCAAGTAAGATGGCCGACACTAGGAAATAGTATGATGTAGTAAGTTAAGCTGCTAGTTTATTATCAAAATGCACTTAAATTCTGTCTAATTAGTCTACTTGAAAGATAATAAAGCGCTTTTTTAATGGCAACATAATTATAAAAAGTTGACAATGTAAAAGTATTGTCACTTAAAAGGTCAAAAACTAATTTAAACCCATCTTTAATTGAGGTACAAAAGAACTTTTATATCTACAAAAGGCAGATGACAAAAAAATCAAATGGAGTTTACCACTTAGGAGTCTTTTTAGTTTGATCTTTAAAGTTTACATTTATAAATAATCTGCTATGGATCAGAGGTGGAAAGCAAGCAAAGAGAGAGAGAGAAATGGGAGGGAGAGAGAGGGGAGAGGGAGAGGAGGAAGGAAGGGAGGGAGAGAGGGAGAGGAGGGGAGAGGGAGAGAGGAGGGAGGGAGGGAGAGAGGACGGAGGAGTGAGGGAGGGAGAGAGGGAGAGAGGGAGAGAGAGAGAGAGAGAGAGAGAGAGAGAGAGAGAGAGAGAGAGAGAGAGAGAGAGAGAGAGAGAGAGAGAGAGAGAGAGAGAGAGAGAGAGAGAGGGAGGTACACAGAGCTTTAATGACCTAAAAACGATCAATGGTCAAGTTATGACTACATTCAGGGATGCATGTAGTGCACATGGACTACTTGAAGATGATAACCACTGGGATGCTACACTACAGGAAGCATCTATATCTGATTCTGCAAACAATTTGAGACATTTCTTTGCTATCATGTGCAGTGTCTCATCCAAAACGACTTTGGGATGCACACAAAGAAGCTTTTACTGAAGATTTCCTTCTTAGGAAACGCAATCAACAGCCTGAAGTTGATATAACACTTTCAGACGACATCTTCAATATGGCTTTAGTGCATATTGAAGATATGACTTATAGGATGAATGGTAAAACACTGACAAAATTGGGTCTTACCTCACCTAATCGATCTAATACACATCCGGTCATTACTGCATGGACGCGTGAAATTAGTTATCAAACTCATGAGAAAGCATCAATTGTTCGAGATGGTATCGCACAACTAAATAATGAGCAAATTCATATTTTTCGTACTATAGTTAATACTGTAGAAGATCAGCAAGGTGGCCTGATATTCCTTGATGCACCCGGAGGTACAGGAAAGACATTTGTTACCAAGTTAATTCTTGCTAAAGTTAAGTCAGAAGGCAAAATAGCTGTGGCAGTGGCATCATCGGGCATTGCAGCCACTCTTCTTCCTGGTGGTAGGACAGCTCACTCCACGTTTAAGTTGCCATTATCCTTAACAAAAGATGCCGATCCAATTTGTCAAATAGAAAGAGGATCAGATTCAGGTAAAGTTTTACAGAATTGTTCCTTGATCGTATGGGATGAATGTACAATGGCACATAAACAAGCGTTCGAGGCTCTAGATAAAACATTGCATGATCTCAAGAAACGTGATGTTGTTATGGGTGGCATAACACTTTTATTATCACGTGACTTCCGACAAACGCTTCCTATTGTTCCACGTTGAAGTCCTGTTGACGAGCTTAATACTTGTATTAAATTGTCATATTTGTGGAAGTACATTAAGACTGTAACGTTATTTACAAACATGCGTGTACATCTCAATAATGACCCAATGGCTGGTGAGTTTGCCTCCCTACTCCTAAAAATAAGTGATGGCAAGCTTGCAACAACCAACAATGGCACGATTGTTATTACTCCAGGTATTGGCTCAATTGTTTCATCACTCACAGAACTTAGTAGCAAAGTTTATCCAAATATAGCCGAAAACTATGTGCATCCTGAATGGCTAACGGAGAGAGCAATTCTAGCTACTAAAAATTACATGTCATCAATCAACAACTGCTTGATGAAATTCCAGGTGATGAACAAACTTTCACTTCTGTGGATTCTACTCTCGATGACGACCAGGCTGTACAATACCCTACAGAATTTTTAAATTCATTAGAATTGCCTGGTATGCCAACACACAAATTAAAGCTGAAAGCTGGATGCCCAATTATGTTACTCCGAAATCTTGATGCTCTAAGGCTATGTAATGAAACCTCATGTGATAGAAGCTGTAATACTAACTGGTGTGGCAAGGAGCAAACTGACATTCCTTCCCAGAATACCCATTATTCCGTCGGATTCTGCAATAGAATTTAAAAGGCTTCAGTTCCCAGTTAAACTGTGTTTTGCCATGGCAATTAACAAGTCCCAAGGACAATCATTGGCAGTGGTTGGTCTAAACTTGACTTCACCTTGCTTTAGCCATGGGCAGTTTTATGTTGGATGTTCAAGGGTAGGCTCTCCACAATGTCTATACACATTGGCACCAGAAGGTAAAACATCAATCCTATTTTAATTACCTAAATTACTTCCAGTGAAATGATTTATTTTCTGAATCTATTTATTAAACTTAAAAATTAAAATCAGGTTGTTATATTTCCCCGGGCAACGCCGGGACACAGATCCTGCTAGTAGTAAATAAAATAAAAAATAAATGTCTCATAATTTTATTAATATGCAGACCTTTAATTTTTTCCACCAAGCCACTGCCAAGTTGTTTTACATAAACTTTATTATTCTTTGCTCTTGTAGTAAATTGTTAAGAAAAAAGTATGTATAGTAAAATGAAATAGAAAAGTGACAAATGTATTCACACATGATTAAACTATGTAACACGATTTAACTCTGGTTGAGAAATACTATAATTGGTGTTAATGACATAAATAACGAATTACAGGTCAGAGATTCCATCAAGAGTTTTTTCTTTTAGAAACTTACTTTAAAATGTCATGCATGAAGTGAATACTGATTTTAAAAAATGGGTGGAAGTGAACTGAAAGAATGGAGGCGGGGAACTATCATGATGAAATATCAAGCGAAGGGGAGAAACCCAGCAACCCAGGATAAAGAATTTACCCAGAAAATAAGTATCTTAGAAAGGTTTCAGCAACCAAGTAGACAATGTATTTCCACTGACAATAATAATTTTAAATATTGTGCATAAAAAATTAAGATAAATAATTTTTTTAAAAGTAAAAGAAAACAAAAAAAAAACAGAAAAAACGGTGGAAAAGAAAAAGGAGAAAAGGAAAGAAAAAAAGAAAAGAAAAAGAAAAGAAAAAAAGAAAAGAAAAAAGGAAGAAAAGAAAAAAAAAGGAATGAAAGAAAAAAAAGGAATGAAAGAAAAAAAAAAAAGAAAAAAAGGAAGAAAAGAAAAAAAGGAAGAAAAGAAAAAGGGAAGAAAAAAAATGTCTACTTGAAAGCCAGATAAGAAAGGAAATGGAATCTTGATGACTACAATGACATTTCAAACTACAATCTTCATCTAAAATCAAAGCAGATTGGCACCGGGTCAGAAATAAGGAAGTAAATGAAGAGATGTTAGTCTTATTCATTTATTTTGACTAAGTGATAAGACGAGGTCAGAACATGTCAGCTTCTATGGTAGACTTGTAGGCAGAATGATTTTAATTCTTTTTTTATTTATTCTTCCATTGATATTAGAAGAGTTTTAGAAATGTCAAGAGAAGAGAGGAATAATTGAACTGATATTTTTACAAGCTTATTTGCTCAGTTTGCATTCACAGAAAATTAAATTAGCATCAAAGGAGATCTGAAAGAAAAGAAGAGGGGTTGGGGGTAAAGCACGTATAGTCTCCCCCTTCCCCCCACGTGATCATGATTTTTGGTAGATTTGGAGCGGATTGAGATATTTGTGAAGATTTGCATTTTTTTTTTTTACCATTGCCACGGTTCTGGTTTAGTCAGTTTTCAGTGTTCATGAACTTTATTTTTCAAAAGTACTATTCATTCTTCATGAAATATTGTGAAAAACTAACAATCAATTTTGATAAGATCAGAAAATTAACGGAATAACGTACAGTAACAAAATCTAAGTCCTTTGTGGGAACAAAAAAAATCGAAATAGTTATAAAATTGAACAAATTGTTAAAAATGACGATTTTTATTACAAAATGTCATCATTTAAAGGATCACAATTTAAAACAAGAGATTAGTTTGGTATTATTAATAGTAGTAGTAGTGCTATAAATAGCAATAATGATAATAATGCAATAGGTTTGTGTATAAACATGAGGCGGACGAGAGCAGATTAAAACAAATTATTGTTGATAAATATATTTACTCGAAAATGGATGATGTCATAAAATGAACTTTATTTTTCAAAAGTACTATTCATCCTTCATGCTGCCATCCATTTTTAAGTAAATACTTTCTTGCAAAAACATGATTATTAAACAATGCCAGAGTTCAGACATTCACTATTTAATAATATATATAACAAATCAGTTTATGAATAGACTAGCAAGAACTAATTGTTAATTCTTGAATAAAACTATTTCTATTTTACTTATATACTAGATTGTAATATTATCTTTAGAATGGTCATACATAGTTTCTCTCCAGTAAGTTTGGTATTCTAGGAAGATAAGAGTAAAAGAAAATCTAATACTGAAAGGGTTAGGGTCATAGGGTTATCATCAAGTGGGTAGAAACATGACAAAGTGCATCATGCCATTCACAATTCTATATGACCTTATTATTAAACACAAGCGAGATGGGGGATTCTTCTTTTAGCAGGGATCCCACCAACATCCCCAGCAGGTTGCCCTGGTCCATATTTCCACACTGGTGGACATCAGTACATAAATGACATTTGGCTAGAAAGAAAAAAGGAAGACAGGAAAACGACGAGTAATGGTGCTAAAATAAATAAAAAATAAATGGAAGGCAGGATGTGAAATATGTCAGCAGTGTTAGCTTGGAGATGAAGAACGTCAACAGAAGTCAGATGAGTCAAGATACAGAGCGAGAGAGGTGGGGAGCAAACACAAATTATCAAGAGTTCCAACTAAAGGTTACCTCTGTCTAAGAGCGACAGGTTAAAGAGATGGGCTACCATTTATCATAGCTTGGAGAGAAAAAAAAGGAGTCTTTAGAGATATGCAACGAAGTAAGAAATGGCTGATGTAACTAAGGGAAAAGAAAAAAAGTGAAAACTCAGATCTTAGCCAATGTAGCCATCATTAAAAACGAAATTAAAAAGTTTATACGCAAGTGGAGCTAACATGTAATCTTGATATCCCCCCCCCTCCAAATTTTTAGTGAATATTAGTTCCATGAGTGACCAACCAGAAGTTTGACTTGCATATGTTCATGCATCCATTGTAATTAGTAGACAACAAATCTTTTTGTTCTAATCTTTCTTTATCAACAAAGATTTTCTGCAGGAAACATCATAATGACGAGACCTTAGCTGGCATTATAAATATTGGCAACATTATTTTGTGTGCAGGTGTGCGAATGCAGACATTTGGCAAGAAGGCATTCTTCAGCAAGAGGGAGAAAATCATCCATCACAAGAACTGTTAAAGTTCCTTTTAAAAAACACCTTTCAAAGAAGGTGAGAACAGTCAATGACTGCTTAACCACTTACGTGATTCACTTGCTTAAGAAGTGCACAACAGATAACTCTTGAGTAAAACCGTCTTTGTTTATGCCCTCACCCCAACCCCAGTGCCTTGTGTCCAAAGATGAGGCAAATGGAGCTGGAACAATTCAATCATTACACCAGACAAAAAAAAAAAAAACCTTTGGTAAGCTGATCTTATTTTAGTGAAAAGTTATACACTCTCAGTATAAGGTCTTCATTTCCATCTTTTCATTTCAGATTAAGAGAAAGAGAATACATATATATATATATATATATATATATATATATATATATTTATTAATTAATTACATAAAAGTAATCCATGGACACATGTCACCAGCATGGCTAACTTAGACAAGGATCGAACCTTCGATATTGATGTCTATAGTCCAGCGTTTTTAACATTAGACCAAGACACCCTGTCTAGAAATATGTACGATTTTTGGTTGTCATTTTTAATACATTTCAACTGAGAAACCTCCAGGTGCATCTTTATGAAATTGGGAATCTTTATGTTGAATTCGGGAACCTAAATGAAATTTTAAACTGTATCTTTTATTTAATCCATGGGTGTAGATTGTTCTTGTTCTGTCAGCCATGACCGGGTAGAATTGTTAATTAAGTATTATGTTATTTTTAGTTATCGCCCGTAGTAAGGATTGAACCTTCAACCTCCAGAAGACTGTCACTTAGAACTGATTGTTAATCAACACCGTTATCTGTTTTCACCAGGTTTCCACATCATCGACCCCCTCGAAGCATACCACTTAAAATTAAATATATTAATCTAAGTACCCTGGGTAATATAGTTTCAGTATATATATATGATTATGAGGTTCTATCTCCAAAACACTAGGAGGAGTTTGTGAACAAACCAAACAAAGGAACTGCAACTTATACAAGAAAATCTTATGTCAGATGTGCCCAAAAATTTCTTTAAGAGGCTCTGGTCACACAAGTTCGAAATAGCATTTTCATCAGTTTGTCACATTTAAGTTTGAAATAGATATTTCATCTGTAAATGCGCAAATTGAATATCTGTTTACATTTATAGTTAAACTGACAAAACCGTAAATCAAGCATAACTTAATCAAGTAAAAAAACGGACAGCATGAACTTTTATGAATTTCAAGTGTTTTAAGAAAATGTTTGCTTAGTCAAAAAAGAAAAGAAGTCAGACATAAAAGAAAACGAACACAAGTTCACATTTTGTTGTTTTTATAGTTTCAGGTCTGAACAAGCAAGAAGAAAGCCAACTATTATTTTCTGATTAAAGAGCTTGTTTTATTTTTTGTTGTTTTCCATCAGTATATTATATATATATATATATATATATATATATATATATATATATATATATATATATAAAACAGTGGGTTGACAAGAAGCCGACAGATGCACAGCAGCAGTTTTTGTTACAAGCACAGTCAGCGTTCGTCAATACAAGGATCAGTGACATCCAAAATACAGCTGAAGAAACACTCACAGAAGGCAGGATTTTGGTAAAATAAATAATCAACGGGTCTGTGAGAGCGGCTGTTCTGAAAAGGCTCCATTCAAGAAGACATTAACAAACTTAGTCGACATCACATCCGGTGAAGTTTACAACAAAAGATACAAGTCATTTCAGAGTTTTTCGTTGATTTTAATGCATTTGCCGTAAAAATTATGCAATTTTAGAGTTAAGAGAATTTTAAACTTTTCAAACAGTGTAGCATGAAAATATTTTTTTTCAAAAGTTAAGTCAGCAATTTTTTGCAGGATTCGGGTTTCTTTTTTTGTCAAAAAAAAAGTCGTAAGATTTGTTTTCTTTGTAAGTTGAAATTTTTGCACGAGTCAGAGTTGGATTTTTTAAAACCAACTCCAGAGTCAGATTTTTTTCTGTCAGCTCTCTCTATTTCTGAGGTAATGGAGTTGGAAGTTTGCAATTTTTGCATAAATTGGAACAGATTTTTTTTTTATCTGACTCCGCAACTCTAAAATAAAGTTACTATTCACTTACAATAGCAATACACATCGACCAGAAAACTGTTTGAATAATCGCAGATTTGAGGGTAGTTCTATTAAAATAGTCATATCTTAAAAACTAAAGCACTTTAAGTGCTCAAAATACCATCATTTTGTTAGGAAATGAATATCCTTTCAGGTGCATTCATGAATAATAATATACATTATATAATTTTAAGAGTTTTGAGCAAATAAAGGCAAAAAAATGTTAACGCTATTTTCAGCAATTTACATCACTTTTTTCTTTGACCCCCTCTTCGTTTAAAAGTCTCGTACCATTGCTGTGTGTGGAATTTCGTCCTGAAATTTTGCGACTAATCAGAGAAAGTATCACTTTTAATGTTTGTCGGTGTACAAAGTAATTCGGCTCATTCATTTTTTTGAAATTTAAAAAATAAGACTTCAACTTGCCGTCGGTGGAACATTTTTGCAAAATACATTTCCGTTGCCCAATTAGTAAGTAAATCAATCATTTTACTTTTTTATGCATTAAAATTATAATTGTATATATGTGTTCTCTTTTGGTAGTCCTGATATTTCATGACCCTATCCGAAAAAAAAAAAAAGCGTTTTCTATTTCGTTTGAAAAACATTGTAGTAGCAGTTATAAACACGAGGCGATTTTTGTTTATTTTCATTCTAGAACGAATTTGAAAATTTTAAAAATATGAATATAAAAAATGTTACATTTTTCGTACCCAACTAGTAAATAAATTAATCTTTTATCTTTTTTATGCATTAAAATTATAATTGTATGTTGTTTTGTCTTTCCGTAGTAGTAATTTTAAATTACCTTATCCGAAAAAATATTGTCCTTTTTTTGAGCGAAAATCAACAATGGCTGCTAGTATTGCTGATATAACAATCAATCAGCAGCAGCAGCTAACTAGTTTTGTAAAGCTTTGTAAAAATAAGACAAAAATATTTTTGTGCTTAAAAAAGTTAATCCTATTTGGTTCTTTTATAAAAAATACTTTAAAAAAATACTGGTTTTCACTCAACTTTCGAACTTCTAGTAGTAATGACTTTCTAGTCGCCAATTTAAAAAAAAAATTAAGATTCTACTTTTTTAGGCGATTACGTGTAAACACCCTTAAAGTCTTGGCGAAAAAAAGAAAAACAAAACAAAATAATTTAGAATTTAGAGTGGGGGATCAGTTTTGCATATAAATTTAATGTAAAATTATCTCCGATTTCCCGGCCATTCTTGCCTTTTAGTGAAATTTATAAAATAAATAATTACTCTACCATTAACTCTAGGTACGACTAACAAGCCCACCACCTAAAAATGCCTTCTTGAACGTATCGTACCATTAACCTTAAATATGAGTGGCAAGCCACCCCCTAAAAAACTCCCTTAACCCAAACATAATCGTCTAAAAAATTAAAAAAAAAAAAAGAAGCAGACCCCCATGAAAAAAAAAACGCACAGGATTTATTTGCCATAGAAAAAAATTGATTAATGCCCTAAAACGCTAGAATGGCCCGGAAATGGTGAATTATTCTACATTAAATATATGTGAAACTAATCCCCCACTCGAAATTCTAAATGAATTGTTTTTTTTTTCTTTCTGCTAAGTTTTCAGGGTGTTCACACTTAATTGCCCCTAGCCCTACCACTAACCTGAAGTTCAAGTGGTAAGCCCCCCCCCCCTCCTCCCACAAAGACCCTCATAATCGTCTAAAAAAAAGAAAAAAAACAAGAAAAACGCACAGGATTTATCTCCCATAGAAAAAATAATTAACTGTCCTAAAACGCTAGAATGGCCTTGAAATGGGGGATTATTTTATGTGAAACTGATCCCCACTCTAAATTCTAAAATAATTGTTTTTGTTTCTTTCTTTCTGCCAAGTTTTTCAATCTTTTTTAATTGCCTAAATAAAAAAAGTAGAATCTCATATTTTGGGGAGGTAAGGGGGTGATTTAGCGGAAGGTGTTAATCTACAATAATGCCAAAGAAATCTTGCAATATATTCATTTTTAAACAGTCCTAGTATTAGATTTTAGTTTCTTGTACATAAAATGTATTACAATTCAACTTTGAGTTTTCTAACTTCTTTCTTTTAATGGATACATGGTATTTTTAAGGTATTGCAGCATATTTATGTGCACTTAGTGCAGATTACTTGGAAACCATTAATTTCTGGAGATTTTCAGTGGCACATTCTGATTCCTTGTACAAAAATACATTTATATGGTAAATTTCATTGCTTAATCTTGTATTTTAACAAAGATATAACATTTTTACTGAAAAATTAGTGTAAAAAATGTGACGAAACGCATATGGTCTTAAAGAGGGGAAAATATCCAATCGTGTGAGGCACAAAAATAATCATAACTTCCTTATTTTTAGTCAGATTTAAAAATTTTAAAAAGATTCTTTCTTAGATCATCAAGCTCTTTCTATATATGCCACTATTAAGATATTTTAAGCAATTAAAATTTTTTCATGTGTATTGCTACTTACAAGTCATATTTAAAATGATGTTGATTTTTAATAGTGTTTTAAAAAGTCAGAAGTTATTCGTATGTAATAGTCAGTCTCGGTAAAAAGGTTCTAACGAATTCAGATTGCATACAATATAAATAACAATTATATTTAAATGTTCTAAACAATATGATTAACATGTTTTTTTTTTTAAATCTAGTTCTGTGCACATTTGAAAATATAACATTGTATGATATTAATGAAATTAAGCAACTCATGTAAACAATGTGAAAATTGTTTTTGGAACAATTCACAACACCAAGAGACTGCCAGTACAAAATAGATAATTCTGGAAACGGCAGTAATTTTCAGTGATTCTGACAAGGATACAATTACAAGGGGATCATATTTTTAAATAAATCCTAAAGTGTTATTAGTTGTGAATGAGAAAGAAAAAAATATCAGCTGCATTCGAGTCAAAGATCAGAATTAAAGTAGTTGGAGTTGAAGGCACCATGAATAAGAGAATTTAAGGTTTTACATTTTAAATTGACAACTTTCCTTTTAAAAGTGAAAAATGGAAGCTGAACTGTTTTTTTTTTTTAAATGCATAGTTATATAGTCAACAATACCGAATTGTATTGAACTTAAAAAATAAAAAAGTTTGAATTATGGCCAAATAAATTTCTTCACCAATGATCACAAATGGCATAATAATTCGAATCACTCGGACAATTTAAACTTGTTTCGTCTTCGAAAGATGAAAGATTAAATGTCAGAAAAATATACTTGATCAAAATCATCAGTTAAACTTAGGCCCTGCTAAAACTAAAGCCAAATACTTCCAGAAACTGGAAAATGCACTCATCCTACTAAAAACGAACAAACCCCAAAACAGCATCTTAAATGTAAAACAGCAGGTACACATACACCCTGGCAAAAACTGATGTAAGTTGCGTACGTGTACACTCCGGCAAAAACTGACGGAAAGCATGCATAGTTCCTGGCAAAAACCAACTGCAAATACATGCTTTCCCTGGCAAAAACCAACACCAAGAACATCCAGACACTGATAAAAATGAACACTAAGTACATGAATGCACTTGTCTGTATAATAAAAAGAAAACTCAAATGCTGTTTTATCTTAGCCATTTGTCAGGGGAAAACAATGAAACCTGTCAAAAAAAGATGTGAAAAACTACAATTCATGCGAGTTGTATTAACCACCTTACATTAAGAAAACAATAATTATGGTGAAGAGAAAAAGAACAAAATAAAATAGGGGTAAAAAGCCAATGGAACTGGTCAAAAATGAACAGGTCTAATAAAAGTAATAAATATCACAGTACAAAATAACAGTTATTAGACTGGCTCTTTTTTCTTCTCTATTAAGTAGCAACAAATTCAAGAATTTGAGCAACAGCGCCAGTAATTCATTAGATGACAGTAACAAAAGGGGGAGGGGATTAAGCAGAAATGTTAACATTACATAGAATGTCGCTGATCCCAAGAAACAAGGGGATGGGGGCAGAGTATGTGAGTGGTGCAATTGTTACAGGCGCAAAGTAAGCATGCAGTGTTCAAATCAGATGGGCAGTCATAGTTGGCAATGTTTGTGGGAGTCATTCAAATACGCAAGTTTTTCTGTTGTTGTTTTATAACCGACTCAGAAGTGAAAGTAATTTAATCAATACATTATTATTAATTGAACGAAATTCGTATAAAACTAAGTATTTATTATTTAGGTAATATTTTAATTTCTACGATGAAGAATTTAGACGTTCAATTAAGAAAAAAAATTGATTGAAACAGGACCATAAGATCTTCAGTGTGACCCTATCTCCGAGTTATTTTACTGTCTACAGGACACTGAGAGAAACAGCGCTATCTGTACTGGCTTAACGGCAATTGTTACTGTCACTACTATGTAGGTCATTATTGAAAAATGTCCATTATCCAAAAAAATTCCTAGGTGGTTGAAATCTTTTTTGACAGAAATTGCATCTAAATAGACTTTTTTGTTCTTAAGAACTGAGACTAATGATCGACAACAAAAACGTGACAAACCAGAATCAAACAATATGAAAGCTATTAATCACTTTAGATTATTATATAGAAAAGATAATTTACAATAAGTATTGATATGCCAAAAAAAGATAAGCCAAATAATGAAAAAAAAACAAAAAAACGTTTCAGATTTTAAAACATAAAAGATTTTGTGTCTAACAAACTAATTTCTCAAATATATTACATCATATAACAAAATAATCTTTTCAAATCTGTAACTGATAATTATTGCATATTATCAGTGCTATCATTATCTATGTAGACACTAAGTTAAAGTTAATTAAAGATGCACTGGCATTAATACACATTAACATTCAATATTGAGAGAGAGAGAGATAGATAGATAGATAGATAGATAGATAGATAGATAGAGAGAATAGCAAGTCAATTAATAGGATTTTAAAAAGCAGGTATAAATAATTTGGTAGTTTTATAGATTTCTAATTTTTTAATTTCATACGTATGTTAAAGTTTTGTGTAATTGTTTTACGAGAAATCTATTAAAAAGTAATTAATCTTTTTATGTGCATTCATAAAACTATTAAATATTTATGTTCAGAGGATGCAGTTTTCCTAATATAGACTGAATATTACAAATTAAAAGATTTTGCACATAAAATGTACAGTAAAAAGAAACTAAGAAAATAGGAAAACCATAAAATAAACAATGTTTATAGATATAACCAGATCATTTTTATCAAAGACTCAGACCATTATGCTGGAATCAAAGTGTAGTCACTGTTCTTTAATATTTGTTATTAATCTACACACCACAAAAACAAACTTCAGTGGGTCTTTGCATACAAATACGAAGAAAATAATCGAGGCAATTTTAGTTATCTTGGGGAAGTGCGTGTGCGACAAAGAATTGACTATGACTTTCCATTTGGTGCAGAGGGGAGAGGCTGTCTAAGAGTAAGGTCTTCAGCAATTTTGATGTCTAAGTTGAGAGTCGTATCCCACCCCCACCCGCCCTGTTCATGTCATTTTTGCACATTAAATAACTAAATCAATCTGTACATGTTGGCTTACTTGATTCAGACTTAATCTCAATTGGGATTATCCAATAACTAGTCTACTTTAATTGGATTAATTATTAGTATACCTCATAATACTTAGGCTTTTGTTGACTCATCTTGCCTCGGGTTATCAAATCATTATCAAATGTTCAAAAGAAAACTATTGTGAGCATTTGATAATTCTTTTTTTCAATTTCTTTCTCGATCACACAAAGCCAAGTGAAGAGTTGAACAGCATTCGTCGTAGAAAACAGTAAGAGAAGAATGACAGAAAAGCAGATGGCTCTACAAACAATCAATTAAGATAATTGAAATTCGATTGAGAGACAAGATTTTAAAAGTTTGAAGATAGTGAAAGGAGATTAAATTACAGTTTAGAGGTTCATAGAATTTTGTGGAAAAAGTTGGTGTGATTTTGGTTAAGAGAAGAATCACCTGACTAGACAGAGTTTGCGAATGAAAAGTACAAACCATAGGGTCAATTGAATTGAGCTCTTCTGAACACTTCCCATAAAAGTATAAAGCAGAACAAGATTGGCTGCATTTCTTGAAAGAGTATCATATACTCCAAGGTAGTTTTGAATATTAATATTGTCACCGAATCTTTACATAAAAATGTATATCTTAACACTAGTCTTATTCTGTTTCTGATAGTAACAGGCTCAGATAAAAGTGTAGTATCTGTGCTCATATTTAGTCCATTCTTTTCTGTGACGTCCCAAAATGGGTCGGAGTGGGAGAGGGGGAAATTACCCCGACCATTGGAAAGCACTGGGGTCCCTAAAATTAACCATAACTTGTGTCAAAGTTATTTCTTAATCTTGTTTGGTAATATACATTTAATTTCCATTGAACTATGGGTAAAACATAGCATATTGTATATAAATTAATGAAGCATTTAAAATGGATGCGTTTCAGCTTTAAATAACCAAAAAATGGTTGATATGCAAACAAATGAAACCCTAATTTAAACACTAATATTGCTTTTGTCATTTATTTGAACTTTTGTATAATCTCAATCATAACAATTGACATGCAAATAAACACATTGAAATTAGTATATGGCTAAAACTTGGTTAAAAAAAATTACCTTTCATGTAGAAAATGATTTGTTAGTCAACCCACAATTTTTTTTAGTTATAATATATAGTGAAATCCAGTAGAAATTCCATGGTTACTTTTTTCAATTAAATTAAGTTTTCTAGAAAGTCCAATATGAAATGTAAGAATGTTAGACTATAGTTTCATTTTATAATACAAATACAAGTAAAATATTAATTTCTGTTTTCTATTAATAATTTTCTTAGCTAAAAATTTCCTAATTAACTTGGAAAAAATCAGTTGTCATCTACTTCTTGTTTACAGTTACAAAGACAGCAATATTAATATTGTGCTGAGTTTGGATAAATTACATCCCTTTGATTTAAAGCATGCAAATTGGAAATGGTACGTTGTCCTAAGGGAGGGGAGAGGGAGAAGCAAAATTGTTATATAGATTTATAAATCTCACCCAATTTCCCATAACATCAAAGGAAATTCCCATCTTGACATTTGCAGTAATTTCCATTTTCTGTTGCTATGTATCTGAAGATGGTTATTATAACAAGCTGAATAGTCAACAAGAGTACTTGACCTTGAATACCAATAAAAGAATGAATAGCAAGATAAAAACATCAAAGGGGGGGAAAAAAAGTAACTAAAGCTAAAATATAAGCTGGAGAGACAAACAGAATAAAAGAAAATTAATGCCCCCAAAGATAAAGTATTGTAATAGTAATTTATTGAACCATTTAATAGCATACAGAGACTTATCTGGCTACTTTAGAATCAAGACAAAGTCTCATAAAAATAGCTCTCTATATAAAAAACTAAAGTTGTCAGTCTGTCTATCTATTTTGTACATTTTTCCCCATCCAATGCAGATTATAGCAATTATAAATTACTGTACTTTGAGGATTGTTTATAGGAAAATTAAATTAGGACCAACATGCTCCCCATCGTGGCATTGATTGATTTTAAATTTAAATACTGGACCCTGACTTTACAACCAATGAAGAGTAAGCGATAATTCTCTTTTTAACTGTACACAAGAAATACAATATTTTTTATGCAACACATGATTTTACATATTAAAATTTGTAAATTTACTTTATCATTCAATTTAAAAATATCAAGAAACTGAACCTGACACGTGAAAGTTAGTAATCAGTGAATGTTTCCAAACCCGTCTTTTATGACTGGAAGACTTTAACTAGAGGAAAAATTTAGAAACCCAACATCGAAAAGAACTAGCTTAAGTACTTTTCTAACAGAATTATTCGTAAACAGTTCAAAATGTAGATGACATCTTCTCTGGGGAGTAAAAAAAAACAAAAAAGAAAACAAGATTTTCTAAACTTTGTACATAATAATGTATAGGTCTAATGTTGAAGGCCACTTTTGATCCAAGAGATTTGGTGGTTACTATACATGGTAATAGTGCGATATTGTTAAAATTTAGGCATGAGAGAAGGATAAGAAGCAGTACCCCCCCATTACATTCATAAAGAAAAAACTAATGCTTGAGTATATACATAACATATCGTGAATGCTTTTATTCAAACATGTACAAGGTCTGCTACACTGGCATGTCGATGTTATCGCTCTACAGCTCTCAAGAGCTGAGGTCTCATCAGGCAGAGAATTATTTTATGATCCAACCTAGTCGCTGAATTCCAGGAAGAATGAAGTCAAGCGAAGAAGAAGAGGAGAAAGAGATAAAAGTCATGTGACCGATTTTAAAATATGATTACCGTTAGAAATTAATATTTTCATTTTTTTTATAATTTTTTTTTTCAATACAGCTCTATATTTTTATTGAGCACTCTTTTATAAGCCCGGTTTGATTCCCTTTGAATTTCTACCCTGTGGATTTTTACCCTACCTGGATTACATTACATATCTCAATTAATTTGCTTAATTATTCTCTAATCTTTTGTCTCAATAATTTCTCTATACACAGACATGACAGAAGTAACTGGACACTTATTATAATAGTACTGAGAGACCTAAGATGATATTGATTATTTTCCCCTCTCTGATGAATCACTTGGTTATCAGTGGAAAGTAGAATCCCGAGGTTTGCAGCGATTGGATTTGACACTTAGTAAGTCCACCTTCAGATTGACGCATAATATGGCTTCCCAGAAACTGACAATTTTAATGCTTCTAGACCCCAATCACATACTTAAATGGTAATATATGATAGATGTATTTGAAACACAATAAATGTCAATTAGTATAAAATATCAATGTTTCAAACTTTTATTGCTGTTTTGTATGGCTCCGAGTTCTGGTCATCGAAGAAGGAAACAGAAAGAAGACTATCGGTTATGAAAACAAAAATTTCTGACTTTAAAAGTATTCATTATTTTTTGTGGGCTCTCAATTTACTTATCCCATGGCTGTGTGTGTGTGTGTGTGTGTATATATATATATATATATATGAATAAAATACACAATATATCATAAAATTTAAATGTTGCAGAGACAGAATGTATGAAAGACAGAAAAGAAAAATAATTAAACAAGAAATAAAAATCAAACAGTTTTGTCCGGATCAACATTTCTGAAGACGTTTGTTGATCCGACATGAATTGGTAAAATCTCTCATTTAATTTTTATTTCTTCCTGTACTCAATTGTTTTTCCTTTCTAATCTGAAGATCTGAGATCAAAACAATTGTATTTGAGCAGCCATTCAATTTCCATTTTCTAAAACTAATTTTATTATTATCAGTGTGCAGTGTACAGTGTGGCTGAGCAATTAGAATGCTTGCAGGCTGCCACAAGTTCTATAATGCCTCGTGGCATTGTTGGCAAGTGCCTAAAAAACCATATACCACGAGTCAATCCAAACCTTGTAAGTGAAATTAGGTATGATGAAACTATTCAGCTGTCTAACAACATGATCTGAAAAGTGATGGGTTTCACCAGGGTTTGTCAGCCCAAGAAAAACTGCAGTAATACAAAAACAGAATTTACACTTTTTTCTTATTACGGATCACATCCATTTTATTACAAAAAAAAATATATATTAATTTCTTCTGATGATATCTTAATCAAAACTTAGCTATAAATCGGTTTTGTTTTTGTTTTTTTGTTAAACAGCAGTTCAACAATATTGACTTATTTAATGCCGAAGCAATACCTATTGGAAACAAATTATTTATGATTAATTGAACACAGGTAGGTTTAGGAAAATTTCAGGTTCTTACAGTAACGTTTTAGCAGATCATTTTCCAGGATGTTGACGTATAATCGGATAAAAAAAATAGAAACTCAGTTTTATTTTTCAATATAAAGCATGAGGGTAAAGGAGTCAAATTCATGAAAAGTTTTTATCTCTAATTTTAATAAATTAGAAGCTACAGTACAGTCAAATGATATCTAAATTTACAGCAAATTTTGATCCTTTTTATAAACTAACGTTAAACCAGACTTACGAGAACATAGCTTGACACAAGGTTAAATAGCACTAAGTTTGAAATAGCATTTTCGTTGCTAAACATGCAGATTCGACGCAGCTTAAGAATACCTGTTCTTGTTATATTTACACACCTCCAACGATATACAGATAAGAAAGCAGCGGCTCAACTCTTCTTGAAAAGAGTTCACATGACAAGAGAATAAATAATAACTACATGTCCATTATTTAATCTTTGACACTATGGGACAAAACACAAAAAAAGCAAACAAAAGCCTCAGTTTCCTAATACAGTCAATGCTGCTCATATAAACAGTATAAAAAAATGGGAGGGGCGAACTGGAATAATATTGGTCATGGCAAGCTCTGAATTTAATGCTGTGTGATTTCACACAAAGATGGGAAAGGGGGTGTAATATGTGTGTGTCTGGGGGAAGGGCATACAAAGCCACATGACAGTGATAATATGAAGTTAACTAGTTATGAAAAAAAGAAAGATGCAAAACACACGCACATATATAAGTGGAACCTGTGTTCTGGCATTGCCCGGGAAAATTGAGGGAACCAAAAAACTCCTGCTTCCCACCCCAAACGCCATATTACTATTTTTATTTGATTTTTTTTACTTTCTATAACAAGTATCAATTTTCAAGTTATAAATAAAAGAAAGTAGTTTTCTTTGCTGTTTATGAACATAAACCCGACGATATTAATGTAAAACCCTAACAGAAAAATAACAAGTAAAACTATAATTTCTGAATTAAACTGATAGTAATTTCTAATTTAAAAGTTTCAAATCAAATACAAAAAGGTAATTTGGGATGTTTAAAACATGAAGACAAGTAATTCGAAGGTAAAAGTTTTTGTATAATTGTACTCTATGTCACCACATTTACATGTTAACAAAGTGATACTTTTTTTTGTGGGGTGAGGGTAGGGGTAATGTAATGGTAAAATATTTATTTTATTCATGTGATGGTATTTAATGAAGTAATTAAAATATTCATTAAAATTTGTATTCTTTTAAATGTGGGGCTTTCTTTTTGTTTATTTTTGTATTCAATAAACAGTGTAGCAATCTGAAATATTTTGGGGTTAATCTTCTCTAGTCTAAAATTGTATTGTTTTTATTTTACCAAATGTATATTTTGAAAAGGTAGGTAGCGAAGTAATTTTACTGTAAAAAAAGTCAGATTTGTTAGAAATAGTTTTAACTGACGACTCTTGTTACGAAAGCTATTAAACACTAATGTAGGGGCGAAAACTGAGTTTACATATATATATATAATATGGAAGATTAGTTTATGGAATAGTGGATGAGCAAAGTAAAATGCTAGTAGACATAAGGACACAAACATATCATTAAAGCTGGAGCAAGATATTTCGCTCGATTCGTTTGACCATATTCATTTGGTGAAATGAGCTTTATTATACACAACTCAGCATTTTATACAGTGAAGTGTGGAAGGGAGGGGAAGATGTTGTAAGGTGAGGGGGAATAGCAGAGAAAATATGGTGAGTGGGTTGTAGAGGTTTGGAGATGCATTTCAGCATTACCTTTTCTTTGACATATCTTTGTATAAGATGGCTACCGTTTTTGTGTGATCAAAGTTGCATCACAATCACCCTGGAGGCCTCCTTAGTTTTATTTTGTGTCACCATACTTAAAATAGTATAATAAAACAAGCCGCGCATGCGTGGTCCCCCTCCGTATGTGACAGGATGTGGTGAGTGTAAAATGCAATAAATTTGGGGCATTTTTTACCCCCTGGGGGCGCGAACCAGAATTTTTCTGAGGTCAAGGATGCTCATTTTATATCCAGAACAATTGTCTCTACATTTTGACCAAGTTTCAGAAAAATTGAATCGATGGATCAAACGTTATGGGAGAAAAGGGTCATTTTTTGCCATTTTGGGGACTTTTGACCCCCTGGGGGCGCGAACCAGATTTTTTCCAAGGTCAGCGATACTTATTTTCTATTAGGAACAATTGCCTCCATATTTTGGCCAAGTTTCAGAGAAATTGAATGGATGGATGAAAAGTTATGGGGCAAAAAATGTCATTTTTTTGCCATTTTGGGGCCTTTTGATCCCCTGGGGGGGCTAACCAGATTTTTTTTTTTTTAAATCGGAGAATGTCACTTTCTAACCTGACAAATGTTACAACTTCATGCAAAATTTCAGAGAAATTCAATGGATGGTTGCGGAGAAAAATCCGGACAGACGGAAATGCCTCAAAACATAGGTCTCCCAATTTTATAAATCGGGGGACCAATAATATATACAGTGGATTTTGTGGAGGCCAAAGCCTGAATTCCCAGAATGGATAGTTTTGGCAGAGCTCAAGAGGTCTCCTTAGATTCATTTTCTTTCACCATACATAAAAAATATAAGAAATGAATCTAACTTTAAATAGAAATATTTATATTTCGAATCAATACCTATTTGTTTTACAGCACATCAACCTTTTTCAGGTTATTTAATGCAGAAAACATCAACTATTGGAACAGACTTAATGATCATTTCTTTTTGGTCTATTTTATGGCATATCAAATCTTATTTAATGCCAAAACACAATATCTATTTGTTTTACGGAATATCAAATCCCTCTGAACAGCTTTTTGGCTCATAGACTGAAATGTATTCATGATTCCCTCACAGACCCTCAATTTGTAACTAATCAAATCTTCCCAATAAAAATGGCCATCATCAAAATTTCAAAATTATCTCAGAAAGAAAACAATTCTTAGAATTGGATCACAGTGTGAAAACAGATGGCAAATGTGATAAAATCTTTTAAAAGAAAAGACACAAGAGAAAATAAGGGGGAAAAATAGCATTTAATCTAAGAAAATAATCCGACACATCAGGATTTTAGGAAAAAATTAATTTGCATACTTTTAGATATTTATGAATAAATGCAATTTGCTAATTTGGGAAGCATTTTTCAGTACTCTTTGCGGATAAATCAGTTTTCCTGGAGCCAACATTACTTTTTCCACGTAAATAATTTGGTAGATTTTGAACAAAATCCCATAATTATTTTTTTCTTTTCTTTAAATGTTTGCAAAATTTTGCCAATGTAGCCCAGTAAGTCACAAACCAAAGTTTTCCCCACAAAATCTGGCTCAGTCAGTTTTGTGTTCATGATCACATAATTTCATAGAAAATTTTGTAACCCCCCCCCCCCCCCCCCCAAAAAAAAACCCTAATGAACCAATTTTGAGAAAATCAGAAAAATAACAGTGGCAAAAACATAAGTCCTTTCTGATTAACATTGGGGATCAAAACTGTCTAGTTATGGATATTATCAAAATTAATAAAATGACGATGTTTATAATGAAGTGCAATTTTATATATATATATATATTAAAAAGTCTCATTCGATTTTAGTTTTGACGATTTTCATAATTGAAGAAAATGTTAACTAAGAAATAAACAAATTTCCTCCAAAGTATTTTCACTTACAACACTTTGATTATAAAAGAAAATTAAATGGGTAGTCATGGAATTCATCCGACAACAAGTTACACATTTGCATGATCACTGGAATGGAGTTGCTAAACTTGATTATAAATGCAATAATATTGAATTCTTCTTTTTAACTTTATAAGTGAAACACTTTAGTATCGAGTACTTTTAGTATTAATTGATAGTTTAATTTAAATATGTTCAGTTAATTAGATTTTTCCTTTTATTACCCTTTCCCACAGTGTGTGTGTGTATCACAGAAACCTGATCGAAGAATTTGGTTCTTAAGAAAAAATTCATTTTGTGTTCCTTCCACGCTACAAAATAGAATATTAAATTTTAAAATATATAGAAATATACTTTTTTACATACATACAAATATATATTTATATTCATATACCTTTTATCATCTTCGTAGAGGCGTTGTCAAGAGTTTTGATTGGGCTGTCCATGGGAGTTACGCTGATGACTAAAGGATAACTCAAAATATGGAAAAAAAGGTCTGCAGCCAAGGGTTAGAGGATGAACTTGTTTAAAACCAAAGTGATGGTGTGTGATTCTGGTCTACAATCCCTAAGGGACTCTGGTCGGTATCCTTATTCTGTGTGCTGGAAGGTGCAATGCGATACAATGTAACCTGTGATTATTGTGGGTCCACAAAATATGCAGTGACCCAGTAGGTAGTAGACTCTTTCTGCTACCCCAGAGATATATATTGAGTGCAGATGGTAGATGTGAACTCAATACAATAACAAGGGTGAAGGCAACATGGGCGACATTTTGTGAGCTGTTCAATTGCAGGAAGGTTGGCTGGCCCCCCAAAACTTGAAAGCAAGTGACTAGACAAAACTGCAGAATGGAATTTAGAGACAGTTGACCCACTGAACCGTAAGACCTGGAGTGAGCTTGCGAAATATCAAAAAACATTTAAGCCTTGAAAAAAGGAAGATTGATGTTAAGGAATAGAAAAAGAGGGAGGATAGAGATAATTTATAAAAGACTATTAATAATGCAGAAATATACCGGGCTGTATATTTCTGGATTGTTATTAACCTTCCATAAATTGTCTCTCTCTCCTCCTCTCATATATATAATTATAAAAATCTGTATACAATAAATTGGTTTATAAATTAATAAAAAATAATAAAAATAAATCTCTATATACAATTGATGACTGATTAAGGCTGAATTAAAAAAGGAAAAATGTCCTCACTTGCATATTCTTAAATAATAAAAACAAAACGCTCAGGGTAGCGAAAAATAAAAATGTACCATGAGAACACCGGTTGCTATTGGCAAAAACAATATATATATATATATATATATATATATATATATATGCATTTTAGCCTGAAGATTCCCCCCGGGGATGAAACGCGGGAGCCTCTGTGTAGCTTAATTGCCATAAATATATTTTCATAGCTTACTACCTAGCTCTACTTACATATCAAGCACTGTTGAAGTAAATACTGAAAATTGATACATAAAAAATTATATCTCCTTATAAAATTTGATGTGGATACATGAAATACTTGTGAGAGAGAGAGATATAATAAACTTGAAAGTCAGATGAGCAAAAACAGCAAATTTCTTCCTCAAAGATCATTCGTTTTGTTGCAAGCAGAAAAGACATTACAGTGCACAGAGGGCAGGTAAATTTCAAGACTGTTGAGGACCCTTTTGTATGCCATATTTGCAGGAAGGTTTACAGAAGTGAAGGTGGCATTAAGAGACGCTTGTATTCTCATTGGTATCTAGCAACAAATTGATGAGATGGCTGCCTTCTGTTTAACGGCAGACATTACAGATATACATTATGTCATTAATAGACATAGCTAAAGCCGTATAAATTAAACGCCATTATTATTTTCCTTTCATCTGTGTATGAGTTGTCTTTTTTATTCATCTTTTTAGTCAACTTTTATGGAATATAGTTATATTTTACGGTAAAGAGACATTTCCTCTTAATATATTTTATTTATTTCAATGTATAGCATATTTTATGTTGTACCATAATGATTAAAAAGATATGTAGCAATAGAATTTGAAAATAAAATTAAAGAAAATGACTTTAGATGAATATTAAATTACTTTCTTTTCATCTGAGAACCACAGGTGATAATGGTTACAGTAAAGTATGAACAAATCTATGATTAAATAGACTAGCAGAGTAACTCAGCGTTGTCCGGGCATAAACTATGCCAAAAGAATTTTTTTTACATTTATGCATATCTCAGGATTATTATTATTATTATTATTATTATTATTATTATTATTATTATTATTATTATTATTCTACTACAGCAAATACACAAATTAAATCTGCAAAATCCTCTACAATTTCGAAATACATTAAATAAACTAGTGTCACTTTTATAGATTTAAAAAATATATTTTTAAATTGTCTAAAAAAATTATACATTTATATTATTACAAGACATAGCCGTAACTCAACCGGTCACAATTACTTCCATTTTTTGTATTTTGATTTAATTTGAAAATTTATACATAAAAAGAATAAGTCTCTTTACTTCTGTATTATTATTATTATTATTATTATTATTATTATTATTATACAGAAGTATTATTATTTATTAGTCTTACATAGCTGTTAAGAAACTTATTATTTTGGCATCTAATTTACATACGTGTGGCATCTACAGACACACATATATAAATTAAATGGTCACACTGAGAAAAGAGTCACTCACTCTTTCTCTAAATGCTTACAGCGTCATTAAGAAATATTAGAAAGTAGTTGAATACAGTGAGAGAGGTGAGAGAAATACACAGATAAATGGGGGACTTATTCAGTTAATTATGAATTAAGGCGATTTAGAAGAATTAAAACATTCTTTTTCTCGAACATCTCAATCCCAGAACAAAGGTATATTTTAGAATGTATTTTGTGTTATTAAAGTATTTGGTGCAGCCATATTTATTTTTATAGAGAAAAATCTGAGATACAAATTTCCTCTTAGCCACATACTAACTTACTTGCCATAAATATATTTTCATACTACTACTAAGCTCTATTCATGTATTGAGATAAACTGAATATATATATATATATATATATATATATATATATATATATATATATATATATATATAATATTAGATGGAGATAAAAGCATTTACAGTTTCATTGATATTTATGAGATGTCTATAATTTTTATTATGACAAACACAATTTGGTTACACAAAGAAACACTCATTTTTATAAAGTTTGATAAAAATTACAACCTTCCTGCTTCTTTCTGTATTAGTTCCAACAAGATGAGATTGCTATTCTGGATGAATGTCAAAAGAAAATTCTAAATATATTAAGCAGCAAGGCATGGTGATAATAATATACACTAATGACAGACTGAATCAATAAATGAAATACAATATCAATTTCACTTGACATGTGTTACCCTAAACCCGCCAAAACTGTAATATATGCACTCCATATGTAAAAGAGGGTGGGAAGGGACAAAATCTATAGAACTTATTAATCATCTTAAAAGCAATAAAAAAATAAATAAATAAATAAAATGGACTTCAAATATATATTCTATAAGGAAAAATGTTGACTGTATGTCCCCCATCATTCTTTCACCAGAACAAAACTAATTTGGATAAAGATCTTTAATCTTAGGTTTAATAAATGTTTGTGTGGTGTTACTTATTTTGAATTTGATTTAAAATAAGCAAAAAAAAATGTTTTAAAGTCGTGTTTGCACAAAGAAATTCTGCACTTTTTAAATCCAGTTATATTTTTAACCTAGCAAAAAAAGAAAAAAAAAAACAACTCAATTTTTGCTTAACAAAAAATATTTTTTAAAAGCAAATAAAGCATATAAATAAAAATAAATTTCCATAGATTATTTTTAGGTCTTAAAGCTTATTTTGAGCTCAGTATCATTTGTTTATATCCATCTAGCTGTCCTGACCCGGCGTTACCCAGAGTATTTGTACTTGCATTATTATTTCGCAAAATTACTTTGAAAGCTTTTTTTTAACTATTAAATTATATCTTAAAAGCCGATTATATAAGTTATTGTAAAGCTAACACCCCCCATTTAAAAAAAAAACTTTTATGCTCATTGTTCCTCCTTCATTTTTTAAATTTTATATGAATTAATAGCTTGTAAGTAAATATTTACCGTTTTAAAATCTATCTGACGTCTTACATGTTTGAATTTTAAAATAATTAAAAACAAAGTTTTTGTCTAACATTCTGTCTTGTGGAGGCAATGTAAGACGAACAATTTTCAAGAGAAAACGAACAAATCTTAATACATTTCCATTGTTTGAGTTAAGATCAAAGTGTAGTATTTGTTCTGTCTTCATTCTTAGAAGAAATCTTTAATGACATGGGTAATATTTTTATCACAATCCATACCAGCTCTTTTCGATAACAGAATTTTCCCTACATTACGAAATGACCTTGCGTGAGTTTGTATTATATGACGTTTTAATTTTTTTTTAATAACTTTCCTAACCTAAATGAACTTTTTATTATTTTTCGATATTAGAAATGTTCTTGTTGAACTTTGCCCGGGTTTTGAGGCAACTAAATATGGGCACTATTTTTACTGTTATATGAAGAGGAAAATTGAGTGTATATTACGAAGATTAATAAATAAAAAAAAAATTTCAAAATCAATATTTTTTTTGTTTGGTAAGACAATCCTGGTGTAATGTGTATTTTAAGTAGATAAATAAATGACCTTGTGTTTTACTAAGCGCTCGTGGGACTGGCTCAGTGACAGCCCCCAAAATAAATAAACTAAATCTAAATATTTTGAGGATCTGTTGAAACATGACTTTTAAATCGTTGGAAGGGTGAGCACATGACGTGCAGGTTAATGTTTGTGTCGATTTTCTATTTCATTTCCTTATTTGTATATAATATTCTATTATAAATGTATAATAGCAAGCTAAGAAAAAGTCCAATTAAATAGGTTATAGCCAACGTAACTTAATTTAATCTCTTTTTGTACACAAATGAAAGATTCCCCCCTACCCATTTTTTTCTATGAAAAAATAGTGAGTACGAAAATACATACACTTTAAAGTCAATCAGATGTTTGAAATAAAATCAGGTAAATACCTTTGTTTTTTGTTAAGTCATGAAAATGCAAAAAATAATTACAAGTGATCTTGTATCTAGCATTGCCCTCTTTAATATGCAAGTAAATACGGATAATTGACATACAGAAAACCGCTTTAATTAGAATGAATTACAACTTTATATTAGGAATTTACCAAATTTTTATTTTAAATAGGTATTATCTGAAAGTTAAATTTAATTGTTACAGGATCGTTTGGTGTTTATTAATAGTATCAATAAAAAAAACAATTTTCTAAACAAATACACTTCAAGGGTGATAATCTTTATCCTTGTAGCTTACTACAGTTACGTTTCTGTAATTAATTTTATTTTTCATTCAGCATTTTTGAAGTAGTAGTGGATTATTATTTTCTAATAGCCCCTCCCCCCCCACTCACAAATTTGTAGACATTATTTTCGGAATGTTAGTATTGTGAATGTCCCCACTCCCCTGTCTGTGGAAAGGAAGAAAAAAAACGTTTTATCTGTATTATGAAAAAATATTAAGCTTACAAAAAAAAAACGTATTGCTGAAATGCTACTTCAGGTCATGTCGAGAGATGAACACAAAAAAGTTAACAATGAAGGAATTATTGCAGACTATCCTCTCCACCATGAAGACTTTGAAAAGAAAATAGCTCATGATTTAAAAGAAAAAAATCAAACAAATGGAAATATCTGTATTTCAAGAGGGCAGTCATGCACTGTTCATAATTAAGAAATTGGAAGGCCCCTTATATCCATAAAAATATAGCATTCAAAGTGATTTACCTATTGTAGTGTCTAATGGAAACAACCACTTAAGTTGAAATTAGAAGAAAAAATACGTTACCTAGTATTACGGTAAGAAATAAATATTTCAAAGTTTACTTTAAATATGTAAATGGTTATCAACTAACAGACATATGAAGATAAAATTGTGAAAGTTTATCTTTTATGAAGAGCTGAAGCTGACACTTCTTTTTAGGTTGATAATGGAAAATGTATCCACTTTATCATTACGCCTACCCGGCCATATTATCAGAAAAAAAAGAAAAGAATCAAAATGAACTATATTCGTGCCAATAACAGAGGGGGAAAACTAACTAAAAAATATGCTAGCCAGAATTAAATGGTGATATGTCAGACAGACTGCTATTTGGGCCTGACTTTGAAAATTCGATTGACTTGTATATATATTTACTACAGATTATGCAAGTTTCGAATTTGCTTTAGTCAGATTAAGTTATTCCATCGTCCTACAAAAAAAAAGAAAAATTTAAAATATACAGCTGAACTAAAAAAAACCCAAAAAAACATAGCTTTTACCTATTAATTATTTTTAGTATAATTTTCGTCTTTTCCCAAATAAAAAGGCAACTGTTATCTTTGGTCACACATTGCCAACTGATTGATGTCACTATTTGGGTCAGCCTCTCCCCCTACCAACTAATGAAGGTCTTGCTAATTATATACTGTGCATCATATTCTCACCTTGTCAGACATTTGTTATCTCTTTCAATATTTAATGATACATTATGAATTATTGTTTCCATTGTGAATATAAACCCTTGCAAACCAAGATTTTAGAATTTCCTTTTGTATCTCATCATAATGAACATGTGTTTATTGTAATGTTACTTCTTGGACATTTTTCTACTTCCTTTCTGAACAAGATATTTCTCAACCGGGGATATAGTCATGGACGCCAGAGCCGGCTTTGTAAAGTTCAAAACCTACCAGATCTATTGTGCTCAATTATGCACTAATACTGTTGGGGAAAATATGAACCCACAATTTCTATCCAGTTATGAGTAAAATAGTAATTCCTGTTAAATTAACTGTATGAAAATAAATAACTATCTGTACTTAGCAGCCATTGCCCGGGAGTGTTTACTTTCATTTTTGTTTCACTTTTTAAAAAATTCCTTTTAAATGGCATAAATACTTTGTTTTGGGGAGGAAAATGATATTTCAAACTTAAGCGTGTACAGAGCCTCTTATAAAGGTGCTTGGATGCGTAAGAAATAAGATGTGTGGATTCGATCTGCGCATTTAGCGAAGAAAATTGTGTTTCAAACGGAAGTGTGACTGACTGACGGACAGAGCCTCTTATAGAGATGCGAGGCAAATGCATCTGATCAATAGATTATAACTTAGTGTTCTTCTCGGCAGAAGCAGTTGGACTAAATATAGACTTCCATGAAACAGATTAAAATCAGAAGAAAAAACCAAAAAAAAACCTATTCATCCAGATTCAACAATGAAAAAAAAATAAAAAGACAATATGTCAGAAACCTGCAAGGTTATCAATGAATATTAGCTACCAATTTAGCATCATCTAATGCTGACAAACCAGGCATCAAGTTGGCCATTAAAAAATGAAGAATCTTGTAGACTGATGCCGAAGTAAATCATAGCCATTTACACACCATTTGCGCCAAGATGGAGGCATCCAATTTAGACTTTGATGATGTGTTAAATCAAGCTTAGTATAGGATGAATAGCAAATTGTGTGTACGTTATATATATATATATATATATATATATATATATATATATATATATGAGATGGATTTTAAATGCATAGAATATATAGACAAGCTTGCACACAGAAAATTGCTTATACGATTCTGTTTGTCTTTCTGAGAAAAACGCACATGCCAAAGATTAATCATGGTTTCTTGATTTTCTTTTAGATTGGCCAAGTCTGATAAGGCATGAAAGAATTCGACCACATAAAAAAGCCGCCAAAACAAGCAGACAAACTTGTGATCTATAATTTTTATTTGACTCTGGAGAAAAGAATGAGCTGATGAATACCGACTTGAAGAATGGCCTCTGCTAATTCTGGCACCGGAACAGAGTGTTGTCAGGGGATCAAAAACAAAAAAAAACAAAACAAAAAAACTCAAGTGATCAACTAGATTGATTTCCAGGCAGAAAAAAAATTGCTTGCAACACAAAAGAATAGAAATAAAAGCAAATACTAAATTGAATTTTGATTTACAGTTAAAAAAATAAAAATAATATTAATACCCAAACATATAAAGTGCTGAGGAATAAATTGAGAAAAAACCTTTACTATATAAGATTGGATAGTCGAATTAAACAACTGCAAGTATTAGCCAGGTACACAGAGGGAAGAAAACAGTGCTAGAAAACAGAACATAACTTTGATATAGGACAACGCTGAATGCACACATGATTTTGCCAAGGATTGTTTTAAAATTATCATGATTGCCCAATCTTCTTTTTAACTCTGTGTTTTAGAGACTATTTGCATCAAACATTAAGTTGGCTTTGAGTAAATAAAAAGGAATTTGTTTTTGTGTTTGAAGTTGTTCAATTAACATGCTGATACTTCCAGAGAACTCTTTAAAGTCATTCGATAATTTCAGGACTTTTCATTTTAAAATTATTCTGACATTATTTGTTGTTAGGCGAAAGAGAAATTTTGTTTAAAAATATTTTTGTGTAATTAAAATCCATAATTATCGAAAACCAAAATAAAACAACTTTGTTACCTTGGGGTTTGTTTTCAGGATTAATTTATCATTGTAAAATGAACCCTTTACTTACAGACAGTGAAGAGAAATATAGGTTTTCATGCTGTTGTCGTATTACTGATTTCTTACAAATGCCAATTTTGAAGTAAAAGTACCCATATTATCATGAATTATTATGGATATAAAAAAAAAAAAGCTAAGAAGCTAAGAAATCTATTACATATATTTATTTTTTTACACTCATGATAATATTATTATTTAAAAAAATTTTTTTTTTTTTTTAATGATTAAGAGAAATTTTAAAGGTTGAGTGATTAATAGGTATGAATTTCCATCATACCATGTAACCTAGTACAATCTATTGTGTTGAGAAGGACACAGAAAAGTAACATTTCTTATATCACGAAGAGAAATTACTTGGCGTGACATTTTTTATTTGTTAAAAAGACATGCCCATGGGGTATTGATAATCATTTATGTCAACCCCTAGCGTTTTCTAATCAATGGTGACAAAATAAAACTTATTCTCTTACCATATTTTGTATGTAAAAAAAAAAATCATTATAAGAATGAAAGATCTTTTTTTTTATTTATTTCTTTTGATCACTGATATGTGACCAATTGACAAAGAACATTTGTATAGTGAACAAAGGAGTAATGCTTTTTTTATGCTTTCCCTGACTACGGATTAACTGTAAATAACAAACAAATTTATAAACAAATTGAATTGAACTCACTTTCTCAACCAATGAAACTAACAACAAAAAGCTTTAGAGAAAACTTATTGATTACTGTTATCAATGCAAATAAAATCAAATACGTGACTGCTTTTAAACAGCATCAAGAGAAAAAAGTAACACACAAGCTTTTGTATTGCGCTATCAATAATTTTTTTTTTATTTGAACTAAAAATGTTTTCACTGACCGGTTACTATATATTATATATATATATATATATATATATATATATATTATATATATATAAATAAAGCAAACTTGGATGTATGTGTGTCACAACATCACAGTTAAACGGTTGATCTAAAAGCCAAACTAACTGCAGATTTGGAATCAGCACCTTTGATTCGATGTAAGAAGTTCTTGAACCATTCTTAAAACTCATTCAAAATTAAAAGTATGATTTGATTCGATGTAAGAAGTTCTTGAACCATTCTTAAAACTCATTCAAAATTAAAAGTATGATTTGATTCGATGTAAGAAGTTCTTGAACCATTCTTAAAACTCATTCAAAATTAAAAGTATATAAAAATAAGATTAGAAACAAATGTTCCAACATTTTTAGCATTTCCTTTCCAGTTTAATAGTTTCTATTATTAGCCAACTGAACAACATACATATAATAATTTGAAACTTTTCACTACCAGTTAGAAAAATAATTAAACAAGAGTAAGTCAAAATTGTTTTTTTCTTTTAGTCAAATCATTATTGCATGTATTTGTATCATTTTTTTTTTTTTAATTAAAAATGGAACTTTTCTTTGTTTTTTAATTAATTTTAAACAAACTATTTTAGATCTATGCAGTTTTTCAATTTTTATGCTGAAATCATAAACTGCTTAAGTTGGTTAAAAAGGCAAAATATTTTTGTTTGGTGGCTGTGTAGATAATGAGTTCACCTTCAGTTCCACTATTTTATGCCATCTTTCAGGATTCGAATCTCACATTAGACAATTGTTTTTCTTTGTTGTTGTTTATTTGCTATAACGTTCCAGTTAGTTCCTAGCCGATATCGATCATCATCATAAACTTGAATGATATTTTCAATTATTTTATTGTGATTTAAAGTAAAAAAAAAAAATTTTTTTAAACTTTTTATTTGAACTGACATGCAGAATAGAATTGTTTGAGAAACCCAGCGTTGTAGGGTACTTCAGTTAGTATATATATTTAATGAAAACACCATATCTGGAAAACGACAACTATAACTCAAGTAAAAGCCAACATATACGTGTTAGCAATACAAAAATACTGTACGAAAGTTTATAAAAATAAACTAAAATGCAATAATGTTTAACCTAGGAATCAATATTCTAAGCATCAACTCACACAATGAATGCATACAGTGTCAGCCTGTTAATGCAGATAATATCACAGTATAGTTGAGCATAGTGTAAATGTCAACTTTAAAAGTAAAACGCTAAAACTCCAATGTAAAAAGATTGAAAACAATTACCAATTCTTTAAAGGAGCAATTAAATGAATATATATATATATATATATTCTTTAAAATTTTGAACTTGGAGTGAAACTTTATTAAACCATCAACAACTGTTTGGGACAATTTTAAATTAATAAAAAAAACAAAAAAAAACTTTATCTTGAATAATACTAAATTGTTTTTTGTTGTCTTTTTTTCTCTTTTTCGCCAAGACTTTTAGGGTGTTCACACATAATCGCCTAAAAAAGTAGAATCTTATTTATTTTTTAATTGCCGATTAGAAAGTCATTACTACTAGAAGTAATAAAGTTGAGTAAACACCAGTATTTCTTGAAGTATTTTTTATAAAAGAACCACAAACAGCATTAACTTTTTTAAGCACAAAAAGTATTTTTGTCTTTTTTTTTTTTTTTAGTTCGTAAACGAATTTTACAAAGCTGCTTATAGCTAGGTGCTGCTGCTGATTGATTATTATATCAGCAATACTATTTTTTCGGATAAGGTAATTTAAAATTACTACTACCGAAAGACAAAACATACAATTATAATTTTAATGCATAAAAAAAGATAGTTGAGGTACGCAAAAAAGATAGTCGAGGTACGCAAAAAAGATAGTCGAGGTACGCAAAAAAGATAGTCGAGGTACGCAAAAAAGATAGTCGAGGTACGCAAAAAAGATAGTCGAGGTACGCAAAAAAGATAGTCGAGGTACGCAAAAAAGATAGTCGAGGTACGCAAAAAAGATAGTCGAGGTACGCAAAAAAGATAGTCGAGGTACGCAAAAAAGATAGTCGAGGTACGCAAAAAAGATAGTCGAGGTACGCAAAAAAGATAGTCGAGGTACGCAAAAAAGATAGTCGAGGTACGCAAAAAAGATAGTCGAGGTACGCAAAAAAGATAGTCGAGGTACGCAAAAAAGATAGTCGAGGTACGCAAAAAAGATAGTCGAGGTACGCAAAAAAGATAGTCGAGGTACGCAAAAAAGATAGTCGAGGTACGCAAAAAAGATAGTCGAGGTACGCAAAAAAGATAGTCGAGGTACGAAAAATAGTTTTTAAAAAATGTTCGATACACGTCATGTTGAAGGTTTATTTTTAAGATTACAAAAAAAATAATGGACCAATTAATTTCATACCCCGACAATAATTGAAATTGATATTTTTCCTGATTGTTTTCCAAATTTCATGACGAAATCTCCCAAAGACGAATGGTACGATATTTTTAAATGGGGAGGGGGGGGGGGGGGTTGACGTAAATGGCCAAAAATGACGTTAAGATGTTTATGACTTTATTTGCTGAAAACTCTCAAAATATATAATGTAGATTATTATTTATTAATGCATGTGAAAGGATATTCATTTATGAACAAAATGGTGGTATTTTGACGCCTTAAAGTGCTTTGATTTTTAAAATATGACTATTTTTAGTAGAACTACCTTCAAATCCGTGATTATCCACACTGTTTTAGGGTCGATGGGTATTGCTACTATGACTGTTTTTATCATTCTTCTTAGTATAATTGTGCATATACAAATATAATTTTAGTGTAGCTTTTGCTTTTTATTACTTTATCTGCGAAAGAATGTATATGTCTTATGATTATATATTTTTGTACTTATCCCCCCCATCTCATTATTTAAAAAATAGCATTGTTTTTTGTAACAAATGGGAAAACTTGTTCATAGGACCATAACTGTTTGCATGTCGACAACTTAAAAAGAAAAAAGTTGGGTTTTTTTTAATATACATACTAACATGTATCCGTCATCCTATTCTTTATATAATACAACTAAATAGTATTCAAAGCATTTGTAACGATAACTGAACAGACTTAGACAGCAGAAAGTGCTCAACTCCTAAAAAGAGTAGAGCAAAAGCAAGAACCGTTTTGAAGAGGTAATGAAATGAAGAGAGCTTCATATATGGCTACTCCGAGTTTCTCATGCTAAACACCTGATTCTCGCACCATGCAAATTGATGATGTACGTGCCATTATTATATTGCCATTTTCATTCATTAATCATAACAAAAACATTCAAAAGGGATTTTCATTATTTAAAACCACAAAACATATTTCAGATAAATTATCTATAAGTCTAACTATAATGGTCAAGATTGAAGTAAAATATCTAACAGAAACCACTGCCAGTTGAAAATCTCATGGCATCCTTTTTGAAGAATTGCACAAGAGAAGACAGCAAAAAGCAATTGCCCTTGAGGAATAGCCAGAATCCAATTCTCTCAAAGTCATTCAATGGCTGCCAACCATTATTCGGAACAAAAGAACAAAAAACCCCAAAATCTTGAATTCCAAAGAACAAACATTGGAAAAAGGCAATTACTTCACATTTAAGAAATCTTTGACAAGATGAACTTAGACAAGATGGTTAAGTGAATAGATAAAAGGAAGAGGGGGAGGCGTGACTGCTGCCACCAAAGCTCAGTGTTCTTTTTCTTTTAAATCCAAAGCTCTGATAAAAAATACGACAGTTGCTACAATGTTGGTAAATACATTCCTTAACTGGTTGGCACCATGCAACTTTGGATAATTGATTCCATTAGAAACACCATAGGTACTCTGTTAATTGGTTCTAGCATTTTTTTGTTAGGAGAGGGGGGGTATGAAAGAGTCTTGCCTGACGAGAGTTAACTCCATGTGGTCAATTTCTTTTTGTTCTTTTTACAACAGTTCTCTCATTTCTTGTGTTTTAAATATGACTTCTTCAGACAACCATTGATCACCAACATCTGGCAAAGGCTGAAGGCCATTCAAGGAGGTCAATATAATGACAAATGCCCAAGCATGTCAATCACCGAACACAAGAGGAGGAGAAAGAGAAGGGGGGGGGGGGCGGAGGATGAATTGAAATGTGAAATTAATAATCCTCATTCAGTTATCCAGAGTGCAATGGGGTTAAAGAGAAAAAGTGCATGCCTTCAGTCCGTAATTACTTCAGCCAGAAAATTGATGATCTCATTGTAATCATGAACACATGTCTATGCAATCATTGCAATTAAAGAAAAGAATAAAATTGCACATACATCAAATAATGGAATTTAAAAAAAATAGTAGTTGTCCAATACAGAGAAACCTAAAGAAATATGTATGTTTGGTCTTAATGAAAACTGTAATAATAATAATGTGTATTGAACACGAGAAATGAATTGGTGTAAAAAAAGTCCACATTAAAATAAGCGCATGTAAACATTTTTGAAAATCATTCATCAAACAAGAATCCTATAATCAAATTCATCAATAATAAAAAGGTATTTAAATAACAAACACTACAGAAATAAAAACAAAATAAAAAATGGTTCTGTCATGAAACCTATGTAGCAGTTAAATAACATTGATGACTATTTGTTTTATTGTAATTTATCATTTCCCTATTTTAGAAATACATTTTTTGGAGAGAGTGAGAAAAAGAGTGTCAATTTGAAATAGAGTAAATCCATCTATTGTACCATGGATCATGCCGCCTGTGGTGCTTAAGAACTATTCAGGTCTGTAAAAGAGTGGCAGGATAACCCACATCTCGAGCAGGTTAGTAGGTCAGAAGGTGGTGCTCTCACTTGCGTATGGCAACAAATTGAAATGTCATGTCAAACCACCAGCTGATCTGCATACCTTATTAGAAGTTTGACAGTTGAATTGTAGATATTGCAAGTTTCTAATGCGCTTGCCTCAGCCAAAGAGTACGTTCTGGCTGTTAGAATGTTCACTTCCTTAAAATTACCTAACGCCTACTTCTTTGTACTTACTTCATACCTGTATTGTTTGGTTTTAAGATATGTTCACTTGAAGAATCGCTATACGAACAACCATGGTTTACATTTTATTTACAGAAAAAAAGTTATTTTCGTTTATCTTTGTCGAAAACAAACATGCAGGCTCAAATCTTGTTGGATATCTGCATTCAGATTGTGTATATTCATTAGATATGTGTGCGTGTGTGTATATATATAGTCTCGGAAGTTTCTCAACCATTAAAACTATATATAAAAAAAAAAAAAAAAAAAAAAAAAAAACTTATAGTCTCAAGTCTTCCAGTGGAAAATCACTCATGTAAGTCAATTTATTTTTTACAGTTATTATATTAGTTAGTTTCTAACACTATTTTAAGGGATCATCAGTTGTTTACCATGAAAAACTGTTTCGGGAATTTAAAAACAAGACAGTATTTAATTTCATGGCTTCCCAGCAGAGTTGATCAGACCCCACTTCCCTTAAAAGACAAAAACATAAACGTTCCTTATATTAAACTTACGTTTTGTTCCATATAAATGTTTTGCTAACTTATATTAGTTATTTAAGACACAAAAAAAAAAAAAAAAAAAAAAAAAAAAAATTTCTTTACCTGCGCTGTTCGTCTGTCTAATAAAATTTATCCGTTACTCACAAAAATGTTGCTGCATTTATATATATATATATATATCAATAACATGCAACATCAATTTCTTGAAATGGGAACAGAGCCGAATCAAAACAAAATCTTGCACATACTAAGGGCTCTATATCCTTTCAGACAGAGCTTTGTAACAATAAATTAAGTGTTAACATAAGCTCCTTTTAATATAGTGGTTAAGGCATCCCTCTAGGTGAAAACTCACTGGTATGTAAAATCCATGTCTCGAGACATGGCCAATGAGAGTGGTCGATCAACAGAAGATGAAAGTCTTTGACAATGACTGCCTCCACCGCATTCTGTTGTCATCAAGCTGACCGGGGGGAATTAATTTGCAACATAATCCTCTCTATTTTTCTGCCTGGGCGATGCAATCATATAAGTGGGAGGCAGAGGAGGATCTGGGCGACAGCCATCAGAGAGGACTTGACTGAGCTATCAGGTCCGCAAGTGGTCGGTCTTCGATGGTGGAACCCCAATTGGTTAACTATCTCTTATCGCCTTGCTCAGGACTCCTGTGTGTTGAAGACCATGGTTCGGCTCACTCTTTATCTTCCTTGGAAAAGCATTGATTAAACTGGAAGTCTGTGTCAATGAATATGTTTGGCAAATATTTTTAATGAAAATATCTGATGTAGTAAATTAATTGTCAAATATTTTTTTAAAATAAAGATACCAGTATTTTCTTTATCTGAAAAGAAATATAATAATAATATTGAATGTATTACTGGTTTGTTTTCGGTGATGTTGAAAGGAAGAATGTTTTTTGTAAGTCAATGTTGATGCAGTTAATTGTCAGATAATGAAAAATTAAACTTGCCATTATTTTACTTAAATGTCAAAAGAGCTCATAAAGTATATTAAATGTGTATCTGGTTTGTTTTTGACAAAGGTAATGAAAATAAATAAAATGTAAACGATGTTCTTCATTCAAGTGAACATATATCGTAAAACCAAACAATACAGGTATGAAGTAGCGAAGAAGTAAGCATTAAGAAATTTTAAAGAAGACTTAAGTAATTTAGGTGAGTGAAATAGTATTAAAGCAAGGAGGAAAAGAAATTAAATAGCTCAAACTAACGCACACATCTCCCCATTCTGCCTTTCTTTAATGATCATAGTACACATTGATTGTATTACTTTCATATCATTTCACTCCATGCAATGCATATCCTCAACCCTCACTAACCAGGTTTCACTTTCATACATCACACTGCGTACACATGCCTGATAGATTCTTCCCCTTGGTTGACAGCAGTAACGTTCTGCATATTAGAAACATTTTCATTTGAGGAAAGAAAATTAAATAAGCCTGACTTAATATAATTTAGAACGTTTTCTGATATCATTGTACAATTTCTGAATGTTGTGTTGAAATCAGACCTCAAATAGTGGCACGGATGTTTGGCAATTTAGATTGGGATATTTGATCGCATTTGATGAAATTACTTTTTCTTTTTGACTAAAATTACTTTTACATGTCAAATTGTCGATTAAAATGTACAAGTAAAAGTTGTTTTTTGTTTAAATGGCCAATATGCAAAGCAACAGCTTTTAAATGAAATAAACTCATAATTGAATGAGGACTAAAAACAATGGCTTTAGAAATGAGAATAATTAACAAAGAGTTTCTACTTATCAGTAAACAAAGAAAGTACCTGTGAATATAAAAGATCATTTCGATAATCTTAAATATTTACTGTGCAATTTTAAAAAGTTCAAAACTCATAGATGGCTCCAGCAATAATTGTTTACAATCAGGCATTACATATTTTTTTAAATTGTGTCTTGTGGAAGGTAAATATAAAGTTGTGTCAAGTGTAAAATGTTTTGTTCTGCAAAACACATGGGCCGACCTCAAAAAGCATAGAGTAGTGTTGAGAAAAAAAAAAAATCAATGGTCATCAACCTATGCACTAGGATATACAGTAATGAGGAAAATATGTAGTAAACTTTAATTGTCACACTGGTTCATAATAATAGACATTTGTAATGGAGACAGAACATTTCAATTATAAAGACATCATTCCTAAGATTACATTTTTTCTTCTTCAATCAAATTTTTGCTATTCTGGATAATGTATAAAATGAAACAGTTTGTCACAAAATCTTTTTTACAGCGATGTCACATTCGTCAGATTACCAAGGTTAAGCAATGTTGAGGATGAAAAGTCACTTTCTCTAATATCCTTAAGAAAAATACTAATCATCTGTCCTCCACTTAGGAATGGGTGAAATAGTAGGGTAAACTAGACTCAAGCCTTGGTAGGCCAACTAGTCTAGAAGAAGGAAAACTGAAACTACATCAGTTTTTCTTTGTTTTCAGTTATCTTGGATTTCACCTTGCTTTGGTGATTGTGCAATCACCTTTTCAGTGGGTATCCATTGTCTCTCAGGACAGAAAGAAACCAGTACATTCAGTCATATTAATTTATAGAATAAAAAGGAAGGTCTCGTATGTATTTCTACGATATAACTCCAGACCACCTTGACTGATTCTTAAGGTTGGGAAAAGTGATTCCATCTACCATCACAGGTAACATGGACTATGCTATATTTATCTTTTCGTTTCCCTTCTAATCTGAACACCTCCACTAAAAAGGGGTTTACCTCTAATTGAGCAAATTTAAATGACAGACAAACCCTAATATATTCTAAAGTTTCCAAATATCTTAGCAAATTCCATTAACCTTAACTAATTACAAATGCATCACAATTATTTCACAATATTAATTATAATCTATGAAAAAATATCACAATACACATTGTTAATTTAATGAATGAAAATCCTCAAATATTCTTTATCTTTGCAGTAAAATGCTGACCCTAGAAGAAAATACTTAGACATTAGCAGACATAAAAAATGTCGCTTTTCATTTCAATTATAAATACACACATTTATTTATACTCCACTACTTTCTATAGATTTTCATTACAAATAGTAAAATACATATTGAGATTTTCTTTCACAATAAAAAGATACAATACGGAGATTATTTCCCAATATAAACATATTTTTACAATATTGGCTCAATAAATTATTATAATAAAATTTATTACTGCTATTCTTCATAGAGTGGATGCATCTATGACCGTTCCATTCTTGCTTTTCAATAACAGATTCACTTCCGGTTTGGTTTCGTAACAACTGTTTCATTAAAACAAGACAGCACATTTTATTGAGAGCGAAAGGTTTTGTAACAGATGATTTCTTTTATTTACATTTTTTTTATTTAACTAAAATATCTGTTACGACTAATTGTAATAATTGGCATTTATCCTTCAAATAACTCAATTAATTTAACTCAGATAATTTAATTGTTAAATAAAATAATCCAACTGAATTATTATTTATTTCCACTCACAAGAATATCACAATATCAAGCAGATCTTTTACTTTATTACTTTTTGTTTCATGTAATCTATGTAATTTAAAGAAATTATGACCCCCGGTCGAAGCCAGGTAGCCCTGCTAGTTTGACTGTATAGTTACATCTCTATCCCTAACTACACAACAGTATGCATATATTAAGCTTATAACTCCAGTTGTGTAAGCTTATTTATAAACAGTTTTCACCATAACAGTAAGTTTTGGTTTGTTTTGAATTATTTGGGACCAAATGATCGTAGGATATCAGTTTTACAAACAAAACCCTAACATTATTACCCTTCCGCTAATATAAAAAAAAAACATTTGTAAAAATCATTAAGGGCGTTCATTTTCAGTTATATTTACATTTTCATCGGCTTGTCATACTTGTTTAAAATATCATTTTCGTTGCTACATGTGCATACTGAATGGCTGCATCTTAAAAATGGATCAGTTATGTTTTTTTATATGTGACTCCACGATCGTTTCAATTTAATCAAGTTAATGATAGCAAAAGAGAAAAAATAACCCTAACTCTTTGATCATTACTAACTGAGGTTTTGTAAGCAAAAAAACGCTATTAATTGTAAAAGTCGACAACCGTTACCCACCAATAACTGCAAATGGTAGGAAGCAAAGAATTTAAGGTGGAGTGTTTTTCCAGAAATATAACATCTGCAAGGGAAGTTGAGGGTCTTTTCATTCAGCATTAACAGATGATTCTGCGGGTCGACTTTTTCCTATGATAAATCATCTGGAAGGATGAAAAAAGAAAGAAAATGCTTCTAGAAGGTCTTCAAAGAGGAGCCCCCCCCCCCCAAAAAACCTCCCTTTGATTCAGGATCATATATCGCTGAGCTAATACATTTAACATTTTGTCCTCAGTTTCTATCAAACAAAGTTTCCAATGTTAAAACCATAAGAGAAAAAGGTATAGTTGGAAATACTGTTCTGATAATCAGAACACCAAGTTGTTAAGATGTTCAATGCAAAAAGTTGTAATGTGTTTCGGATGACAACTTTCCAGATGTCCAGGATGTTTAAGAAAGATGGCCGACACCCTTGCTGTCTAATGTTGTACACTTGAAAGGGGGAAATTAGGAATGAAGGTCAATAGTTCAACTAAGTGTGAACAAGGTTTGAAATTGGAGTCATGTCACCAGAGTAACATGCACTTTGCTAGCATGTAACAGAAGAGTAAAAAAAATAAAAAATAAAAAATTTTTTTTAACTGGTGAGGCTTATTTCTTTTTGGTCTTATTTTTGGAACATGATTTTTCTCTCCTCTTCTTTGAAGATGGCTTCTCTATTTGGCAATGGAATTGGGGTCATCCCCTATAAAGTGAACCAGTCCCAAAGAGATTACAAGTATTAACAGAAAATCTTTGGGTGGATTGTTTAACTGACTATCAGAGGCGGGGAAGTCATTTAAAAAAAAAATGAAATCTGACTCATGAATATGTCTCTGTGTCTGTCTGCCGGCTAACTAATTTGATGCTTAAACCCACAAACTTCCAATTTTATAGTATTGATCCCCCCTACCTATTTCTAAAACCAAACTATAAACCTGGGTGGGGTGTTTGCTTACAGCACCTCATAGTCTAGAAATGATCTAAGTACTGACCAGGCTCAATGGCTTAACTTTGGTGATATGACAAGAACCCGATGTGTCGACGTGATTTGGTAGTAAGCCTCTTATTATAATAGCAAATATAAATGTATTACTTTAAAACCTTCTCAGATCAAAGCTTGCCAGTTTTTTGTTTCTTTTTAAAAAAAAAGGAGGTTCAAATAAAAGGTTGTTGGGATGGGAGTTGGAGTAAATGAAATAATTTAAAAAGAAAAAAATATTCGTTTGTGAAGTTATCTGATTTTAGCAGAAAAACTGCACGGGAAAAGAAAAGTTATTTGGATTTAAATTCATTTATTTTATTGATAATCCTGTTAAAGTACTTTTGATACAGGTAGACAATGTTTATGTGAAAATACTTTTACAGCAGGGCTTAAAATATAAATTTATCAAAACCAACCAAAATTATTAAATAAATAAAAGAGGCAAAAAAATAGAATGTTTTGGTGATCGAAAAGAAGTTATATTAAAAGTAAAAGATAATTACTTTTTACGACACCAACGTATATTTGTCTGATATGGAGCGTAAACATAAACCAAAACGAAGTTTTTAAATATATCAATTTTAAACATAAAATAGTTCAATAAAATTGAGTATAACACGATGTAACAATCAATCAAAAACATCAAAGAGAATAATCCCATCACAAAAACTCCAGATTTTATATTTATTTGTCATCCCCACTCCTTCTGAGTCTGCTAATAAAAACGGGTTTTAAACCGACTCCCTACCTCAGACTATTTTTTAAAAATTACCTGATTCTTGACTTCATTTTCGGTTAGCATAATAGTCAAAGACTGAGCTGAATCTAAGATTGAACCTAAATAAATAGCAATGAAGCCGACAAATCAAACTTTGATTTTAACTAGCCAAAATGTTATTTTTGTACCATGTTATTGGCAATATACTAACATACTTCGTTACAAGTTATTTAAATAAAAAAATACTTAATCTGGTACTGCAGTTTGCTAATATGGAGAAATATTCTTAACACCTAAAAAGAAAAATCAGCTATGGGTAATAACTCATATTTTTTTTAGTAAGAGTAAGCATTCCTTATTTGCTTTTTATAGCTTAAATACTGAAACTATTTACAAAACAAATTTGAACGCAATGGATCCTGGAAAAAGACATCTCGGTACAGCTAGTTGATGAAGAATATTACTAAATGTGTCAGTTTGTAGTAAATTTGACAAGTGGTACATACAGAATCACAAAGTAGGAAACCTGGCATGTCTATTCAAGCCATATCTTAGGATTTATCTTAATTCTTTTATTATTGTTATAAACCTCTACCTGAAAGGATATCGAGCCCTGTATGTGTGCAGAGTCTGCTGTTTTGATTTTGCTCTGTTACATACACACCGGGGGGGGGGGGGGACTTGATTTGTTCTAATGATGCAGTAGCAGTTGGTTTTTTTCTTTTACATGATAGGTCGAAAAAGAATATACTTTCCATAAAACCGGTGGAGAGCTTTTCTTTTACTCTGTTGTAACAAGAGTAGATATGGATATCATTTGTAAGATGATACAACCAATATATATATATATATATATATATATATATATATATATATATATATAAATGTAGATAGGAATCTATCTGACTTATAAGTAAAAAGGGAACTTGTTCAGAGGAAAGGTCAGTTAAATGCAGGCAAACATAGAAGAGAATCGATCGAAATAAAAAGAAATTACATACTGGTGGAAGAGGAATGATGGATGTGTAGAGGTAAGGATATATATCTGATATGAATATAGATATGGACATAGATGGATGGATATGGACAGTCAAACAGAGATAATGCTCCCACTCCCCGGTCTTGAACAGACAATAATTTCAACATAAACTGAAATAATGTAAAAGTATGAAGGTCATCAATTGTAAAAATAAAGTGAAAATATTAGTAAAGACTGATTTTTTCTCTCCTTTAAACAGTTCGATTTAATGAAACTGAGTTCAATAAACAAAACGTGTCTGTAAAAGAGGGGGGTATGAACTCTTAATGTAAACCATCTTTAAAGTGGCTACAAATATTAAAAGTAAATATTCAATGGTAAAAGCATTCATTTTTTTGGCAAATATCAATATGAAATTAATCAAATGACAAGGACAGGAGAGATTAAAAAGTATTGAGACACTGCAATCGATTAAGATTATAAATTTACATACATGCACACACAAGTCACAGCATATTATTAATGTATTGTACTTAAATGCAACACACAATCGTATGCCGATAATACTATACATTTACACATTAAACAAATATAAACATTCAGATGTTAAAACTGTAATCTAACATAATTACATACGCAAATATACCTACACCAGTTAGAACTGACAAGTCCATACATATTGATAACGTGTTGTAAATACAACAGTAACAATAGAACAGACATTCTTTATTACACATATCTATAAATATACAAACACCTATGCATTTATGCTTATATGAGGAGATGCAGCTGGCCAAATAATTACTGAGGTCACACTCAGTTGGGGAAAGGTATGAATCCTCGACGTCCCTTGCTTATGAGTAAAATGGTATTGTTTTTATGTTCAATGAATCTTTTTCTTTTTAATGTAAAACAATTGTTTTTTTTATAATTTTTTGTTTGTTTTGGAATTATTATCATAAAAGGGATTGATATGCCGTAAAGTAACTAAACCTGTTTAAAATATATAAACAAAAGTTATACATACATAATAACATATTTACTTAAATACAACAAAATATACACACATTTGTTTATAACCTAAACCCACATACATACACAATTTGTGCACTGCTGTAAATACAACTTAACATAAATACACGGATATTTAAATGTAACCAATTAGTTTATAATAACGTTTAAATACAGTCTATTATATTTAAATACATCATACATACATACGGTGATACAATCTACATATTTATGAGTAGATATTTATAAACTCAACATATACATAGGCATTTAACCCGACGATTTTCTTCGGGGCTGAAACACAATCGCTTCCGTGTAGCTCACTTGCCATATATGTTATATACATACACGTTTACATGAACACAAATATATGCATGCAAAAAAAAAATACACAAGTTCACATATTCAAATCACATAGGAACAGACAGACGTAGATCAAAAGGAAACATACAGAAATCACATTTTGATAGATAAAATATCTATTATTACTTATATATATATAAAAAAAATAATCGAGGTTAGAGCCTTCATTCATTGTCATTGAAGATATCTGTGAAGTCAGTCAGGAGAAAACAGACAAGATCAAAAGACAAGCACACACACACATATGTCATTCACAAACGAATTGTTCCGCTGTATCACAGCTCTTCGGTGCGGTTAGACTAGCAGCAATCCCAAGTCAGGGATCGAACCTTCAACCATCTAGTTGATAGTTGACAGCTCTCACCACTGTACTAATGAGTAACTGAACCGCTTACCAAGGCCCAAAGGCTCCTCGACAACACCGTGAGGTTTGGTAACGATGGTTGAAACTGGGCAGAATTTGATTATTTAACAGGACGGTTCATATATATCTTCACTCATATTCTCACTTTATTTTTACAATAGATGGAGAGGAAGCTTTATATAGACAAGAAGACTAGTAATAACAGATTTCTTCTCATTGATATTATGTACCTCTGTAACCGAAACTTCGACACAATTTCCACCAATTTCAGATGAGTCCATTTTAAATTTTAGTTCATTTTAAATTTTAGTCATCAATAAATATATAAATACATATATATAAATAAATACATACACACACATATTATATATATATATATATATATATATATACACACACACACACTAATGTGTGTGTGTGTGTGTGTGTGTGTATATATATACGAGATATCGAAAAAGAGCGATAGAATCGAGGGGATGTATAGACATTAGAAGTAAAAAAAAAAAAAAGGGGGGGCATAAGAAAAAAAGATATATATATATATATAATATATATATATATAGGGAATGAGGGTAGGGGAGACCCTCGTTAATAAGTCAGTCTACCCTGACGGTGTAAGTAAGTACATATTTTCCTACTGCTGGGCACATTTCACATACACAGGAATGTCAAAAATATAAAAGTAAGATCAGGATTTTTTTTCTTTTCATTTTAAATAAATGATAATCGTTAAAGTTAGATTTAAACCAAAAAAGTATTATTAAACCGAAAATAAACAAAAACCTAAGTTTACGAGGATCATTAATATTAAAACTGCAAAATAAATAAATAAAAAACAAAACAAAAAGAGGAAATATTTCTTCTTTCGTAAGAAGGGTGGGTAAATCTACTTGTTTTGTTTTTGCAGAGATATAAATAAACAAATAAATATAAAGTCCATGTGTATTCATTCCTTATCTTGGGGGTAAATGCCAAGGAAATAGATAAATAATTGAATAAGAAAAAAGACATACATTAAAAAAGAGAAATAGATTTGTGTAGTTTAATAATAAGCAAACGGTATCCACGTAGCAGGCCCATCTCGTCGGATATAATAATAAGCAATTTATTTAAGATATATTTGACCAGAAATGTAGATAATAATAATATTTATATTAGTGTAGAGATTTTTAGCTTTCAAATTATTAAACATTTATCTTCTTAAGACAATAAATATGACATTAAAAACGAAGATATTTGTATAAAGAGTTTGTTATTTTATCTTTTTTTGGAGGGGCAGCTGATTTTTAAAAATATTTTTTTAAATTGTTTTTGAAACCATAATTTAAAGTAGCATCGTTTTATCGTCAATTTCACATATATATTATAAAGTATACATATTTTATTAAAAACCTTAAAAAAGGGAACAAAAATGATAACAAAAAGAGAATACTTTTTTGGTTAAAAAGGGGGAGAGAAAAAAAAGGAGGGTTTTTTTCTTACATAGTTTGTGACTTCAGAGTAGATTTCTTTCCGGGAAGTTGTAAGTATTTATCACGGCCTCAAATAGATTCAATGCTGGTCACAGCAAACGTAGAATGGGTGTAAAAGACATGTTTTCTTGTCGCTAATAATAATAACAACATAAAAAAAATCAATGTCTTGAAGATGAAAAATGTAGGGAGAAAAAAAAATGGACGTGGCTAGTAAAAAGGTTCTGTTTTTCTTTGTTTTCACTCGAGGTAAAAGTTGCCGAAGGGGCTGTAATATGCATTCATGGCTCCTGAAATAGAGTAACCGTAATTTAGCATCTATCCGGCTAGGGGTTTTCGGGTACAGAATCAACGTTGGTGGCACGGCTCAGCATCAAAAATCGTCATTAAAAAAAGTGATCGACATCCGTTACCAAGAGCGAAAGATGGGCACGGCCATGTTGGTGTGCGCCGTGTGCAATTCTGTAACAACGATTGTGATTGGTCGAACAAATAGCAATGGCTGCCGTTTTCTTCACTTTATAGCTTTTTTCCCCTCACCCCATCTTCTTTACATCCTTCTTTCCTTTTCTTAGACAAAATACACTTCTTTCCCTATTCTCCCCTTTTCTTATTCTACACCGACTACTTCATTTCTTTTTCTTTTACCCCATTTATTTATTTATTTATTTACTGTCTGTCTCTAACGACTGCTGTCTTTCTTCAATTTGACCAAAAAGCTAAAAGGGAAGGTGCTTGTTGAATTTTAAGACGAGAGAGAGAGATAAGATATACATGCCAGTTAACCCAAAATCAATAATCGAGAAGTACAACGGCCTCATATAAGCATCTTGTTCCTTTTGGATAAGACGAAAGCAGGAAGGAACTACAAAACGATCGCGATGGCAGTATAGGTGAACAGATAGATTGTTTTAAGAGAAGGGTCTTTTACATAAAAACACGGACACAGTCAGCCGTGGATATATGCAGACATGCTTAGCTCGGAGTAGTTTGAAATAAGCCGAGGGCAAGTTATGCGCTAAAATCAGGAGGAGTAGGAACATTGAGGAGGGACTTGAACGCTGTGGATCAACTCAAATCGTTGGCTCATCTCAAATATCATAAACTGGCTATATCTACCCGGCGTTGATGGGAGTCTTCTTACTTTCATTTTTCTTTTTCTTTTTATCAAATTATTTTTCTAATGGGATTTTGAAAGTGCAATTTAATTATTACGGTATCGTTTGCCCATTAATTATTATAATTGAACCTGTTATAAATTCACCAAGTTAACTAATTAAAGGTAATGTTTTAATCTCTATAAAATTATTCCGTATAAATAGCTTCCCAGCTTCCATCTTTCAGTACATGAGGATTTGCTAAGAATTTTAAAATCAGAAATGACTTTCTATTCGACAGTTTAAATGCTCCCAAATTCTTTTCAAATTTTGAAGCGTCACAAAATAATTCATTTTTCTTTTTTTTTTTTTATAACTATTAACAAAAGATTTAAATGGCTGATTTGTTTACCAAAATACATTCTGGTGGATTTAATTTCGTAATTAAACATTTTATTAAATATGATATTTTACATTTCGTTTTATTTTATGCTATTGCATTTTTATTTCAATAAATAATCGATTAATAGTTAAAAAGAATAATGTGTAAGTCATGTAGAGGTGAGAAACATACATACACCATAAGTAACTATGTATTTTCTTTTGTTTGTAACTTTGTTGATTTTTTTTTTGGGGGGGGGGGTGGAAGGGAATTATCAACATCTTCATCCTGCGGGGGTGCTGATAAAATATAGGACCTGGAGGTTTCTGAAGTATAAGGACCGGGGGCGAGGGTGCTTCTGCAGTATAGGCACCAGGGGGATGGGTGCTTCTACAGTATAGGACCCAAGGGCTTCTGCAGTATAGGAACTGGGGGTGCTTCTACAGTATAGGACCCAGCATCGGGGATGCTTCTACAATGTAGAACCTGGGTGCTTCTGCAGAATAGGGACCATGGGTGCTTATGCAGTATAGGGACCATGGGTGCTTATGCAGTATAGGGACCATTGGTGCTTCTACAGTATAGGAACCAGGGGTGCTTCCACAGTATAGGGACCAGGGGTGCTTCTACAGTATAGGACCCGGATGCTTCTGCAGAATAGGAACCATTGGTGCTTATGCAGCATAGGGACCAGGTGTGCTTCTACAGTATATGACCCAGCACGGGGGGGGGGTGCTTTTATAATATAGGGCCATGGGTGCTTCTGCAGAATAGGGACCAGTGGTGCTTCTACAATACAGGACCCGGAGGCTTCTGCAGTATAGGCACCGGGGGTGCTTCTACAATATAGGACCCAGAGGCTTCTGTAGTATAGAGACCAGGTGTGCTTCTGCAGTATACGGACCATGGGTGCTTCTGCAGTATAGGGACCGGGGTGCTTCTACAGTATAGGACCAGGAGGCTTTTGCAGTACAGGGACGGGGGGGTGCTTCTGCAGTACAGGGACGGGGGGGGGGTGCTTCTACAGTATAGGACCCAGCACCGAGGATTCTTCTACAGAATAGGACCCAGCACCGGGGGGGGTTTCTTCAATATAGGACCCAGAGGCTTCGGCATTGTCCGGGAGAAAAGTGCTAAATGTCCTAGATAGAGCTACTATAGTGTTTCTCTTCAGACTATTGTGCAGATGAAAAGGAGGGAGGATCGGTAAGAGTGATTTTAGTAGTGCTCTGGAGGCCGTCTTGATTTTCTAAATACTCGGCGTTGTCCGGGAGAAAAGTGCTCAATATCCTATTTTGCTTGCGGAGAGGAGGAGGGAGAGCCCCGGGCAACGCCGGGTACCCCTGCTAGTTAACAATAAAATTAAATACAGTAATAGCTCAATTAAAAAACATGCACACTAGGTTGTTTGGTACGACAGATACATGTGAAAATTAATGTTTCCTTTCTTTAATTTAGAAAGACTAATATCTATAATACTTAACTTTTGTCTTTAAACTTGAATTTAACCTAAAAATTACTTATTAGCTAGTTTAAAGTTTAATTTCAAAGAGTCATAAAATAAACACAAGTCTGATATTTTTTTATCTATTGATCCGTTTACTAGATGGTGACCCTTCAAAATTCGAAATTAATTTAGAAGCCTTTAAACGGTCAGTTCAAAAGTAATTTCTAGCTTGAATGAAAGTTTAAAAGGCAAAAGTAAGGTTTCTTTATGCTCTTAAACCGGAGGAAATTATTAATTTTCACACCTGTTGTAGCCAAGAAGTGAGCAAGTTATGCAGTAATATCACAAGGAAAAACTAAATAATTGTTGACTCAATTCAAATTGTTAGTTCAACTCAAATAGTAAAAATAAATTAGAACTAACTAGTTAAATAGAATAATAGGACCATTTAAAACACTATATAAAAATTATAACCAAAAACAACAAATACACAATCAAAAAAAGATACTTGATATAAATACAAATAATTGAGGTTTATCTAAGACATTTAATGCTAGACAATGACATTTTCAATTGTCAATAAAATGAATAAAGAGAATTTATATCTGATAATTATATTATTTTAAGACAAAGAGATGTAAAAAAGAAAGGAGGAAAAAAAGCTGTAAAGCTTTTTCTATATATGTAATTATAGTTGGTTGGTCAACAGAACATTTGAAATTCTAATTTTTTGAAAGCAGGTAGATGTATAATTACATAGAAAACATCACAAATGTTTACATTTAAGTTGACACATGCTGTGCTAAATCAAAACCAGTGTAAAGGATATGCTGGGTAATATTTATGTACGGTTTCAAGGTTGTCATAGCAGAGGGGTGGAAATGGGAACAAGCTCCCATTGTCTATAACATGCTGCTCACGACGTATGTCTTCAACAGTCTATGACCCCTAAGTCCAGCTCCTCGCCTGTTTGTGTGGCTTAGGTAATTAACTCAGCGGAACTGCTACTACCGATAGGAGAAGGGTTGAAAGCGAGTTACCTGGTAACTGAAAAGTAGTGTTTCCGGTAGATGGGTTTCATTAGTCTGGGAAGACAGCTCATCTAAAAGAAGGAAAACTGATCTTAAACCTTTGCTGCCTTACGGTCATACCCACTCATAAGATTTGTGTTGGCACTTGCCTTTCCAATAGACCATTCCAGCAATGTGAAGAGAGAGCGTCTGCTGCATGGATAACAGTTTACACATGACAGGCTGGAGAGTACCCCCTCCTTCTATACATGATTGCTTATGTAATGCTACAATGCTAATACCCTTTGCAAGCCATTGTGTGCATCAGAGAATAAAGTTGATCATTCAACTTCTCATTATCTTTTATATAAAAAATTAATCCCACAATGCAATTTGGGATATGTGTATAAATCTATAAACTTCCAATTGGAAGTTTATAGAAAATTTTACATGTATAACAAAATGTTGACCTTTTCCTTTCTCTCCTAATTCTAGGTTAGAGACAGTACACATTTTCAAGTGAATTTAATTTTGAAAAAATTTTAAATAGAAAAGAGAAAATTTAAAAAATCTATGCCCTGTAAATAATATCCATTTACCGGGTGTGTGCAAAAGTAACACACCTGATATTTTATTTTATAATAGAGTACCTTTTCTGTCAAAAATGACAGAGAAAAATGCTACATTTTTCATACAAACAAATCAAGCATCGAAAAATAGATAAACTTTTTATATCGCAGTAAAATGTTTTCCCTTAAAAAAAACTATTTACATCACGTTCATAATTAGCTTTATCACACTGGTCGTTTATTGTGACTTTACATCAAGCGAATTCAAACAATTCTCACGTTTTATGATACTTTAATTCATACTTCGATAACACTGAATTATTTCTCAGTGTTATACATTACATATATGTGGATAATAATTAAATATTTATTATTAAATAATTATTTATAGGCCCCTTTCGGACAGGCCCTTTAAGAGAAATGATATAGGCTGTCTAAGCTAAATGCATGTTCCTGTCCACATGATTTGTTGAACACTGTGAAAAACGGCTTACTATGCTGTCTGCTTGAAATGACAAATAGGGTTTATTTCTTTTCTTACACATAACTGTTGAAGCTGGACTCATCGGTTGGAGCATTTGGATTTGAGTTAAAAATGACTCGTGTCCAGGGGTTAGAATAGTGTGAACTGCTTTAATAGTTATCTCCACACTGAAGATTCTGCAAAGATGAAACGTATACATATGTGGATAATAATTAAATATTTATTATTAAATAATTATATATATATATTACCATTTTATTTATACTGATAAGATAATTCATTATGTACATATTTTTTGTTTCAGTATTTACTTTAACAATGCTCAATACACATGTAGACCTTAGTAATATAAAAATATATTATGACAAGTGAGCTACACAGAAACGTTTGTGTTTCATTACATCAAAGGAATTCGTCAGGCTAACTAGTTGATGGAATACTATCAATTAATGAATTTTCAGATCATCTAAAGAATTTTGAAAAAAATATTAGTTAAATTTTTACCGGTGGTATTCAATGATCCCCTCCCTACTTGATTTTGGCGACCGATTTGAGCCCCCCATCCTCTTACAATTAAACAGTAAAACTTTCTCTTAGAATTGTGAAAAACTGCTTCACTTATGTGTAAACGCTTTAACTACACAGCTTGAAATATCTCCTTAAGTCAATCTCCTTTCAAAACCTTAAGGCTCATGGAAGCGGTGCTTATTCCTGGTTTCATAGCAAGAGTAAACGATGGCCTGAATCACCCCCTCTGTGACAGGACGCTATTCTGTCACCAATTATACTAGCAATACACATCGACCAGAAAACTGTTTGGATAATCACAGATTTCAGGGTAGTTCTATTAAAAGTCATATCTTAAAAACTAAAGCACTTTAAGTGCTCAAAATACCATCATTTTATTAGGAAATGAACATCCTTTCACATGCATTCATGAATAATAATATACATAATATATTTTTAAGAGTTTTGAGCAAATAAAGGCCAAAAAATGTTAACGCTATTTTCAGCAATTTATGTCACTTTATTTTTTTACCCCCCCTTTGTTTAAAACTCTCGTACCATCCCTGTGCAGAATTTCGTCCTGAAATTTGGAAACCAATCAGAAGAAACATCACTTTTAATATCGGCTGATTCATTTTTTTGAAATTTTAAAAATAATCCTTCAATATGACGTGGGTTGAACATTTTTGAAAAATACATTTTCGTCACCTAATTAGTAAGTAAATCAATCTTTTTACTTTTTTATGCATTAAAATTATAATTGTATATATGTGTTCTCTTTTGGTAGTAATAATATTTAATTACCCTATCCGAAAAAAAAAAAAAGTTTTCTATTTATAGTTTGAAAAGCTGACTGTAGTAGTAGTAATAGTTAGCAGCTATAAACACGAGGCGATTTTTGTTTATTTTCATTCTAGAACGAATTTTAAAAATTTGATAATATGAATATAGAAAATGTTGTTACATTTTTTGTACCCAACTAGTAAATAAATTAATCTTTTATCTTTTTTTAGGCATTAAAATTATAATTGTATGTTGTTTTGTCTTTCCGTAGTAGTAATTTTAAATTACCTTATCCGAAAAAAATATTGTCCTTTTTTGAGCGAAAGTCAACAATGGCTGCTAGCATTGTTGATATAACACTCAATCAGCAGCAGCTAATATAACCTAGTCTTGTAAAGCTTTGTAAAAATAAGACAAAAATACTTTTTGTGCTTAAAAAAGTTAATCCTATTTGGTTCTTTTATAAAAAATACTTTAACAAATACTGGTTTTCACTCAACTTTCGAACTTCTAGTAGTAATGGCTTTCTAGTTGCCAATTTAAAAAAAAATTAAGATTCTACTTTTTTTAGGCGATTACGTGTGAACACCCTTAAAGTCTTGGCGAAAAAAAGAAAAAAACAAAACAACAAAAAATAATTAAGAATTTAGAGTGGGGGATCAGTTTCGCATATAAATTTAATGTAAAATGATCTCCGATTTCCCGGCCATTCTTGCCTTTTAGTGAAATTTATAAAATAAATAATTATTCTACCATTAACTCTAGGTACGACTAAGAAGCCCACCTCCTAAAAATGCCTTCTTGAACGTATCGTACCATTAACCTTAAATATGAGTGGCAAGTCACCCCCTAAAAAACTCCCTTAACCCTTAACCCTAAGTCCGAATGGCAACCTCTATCCAAAACAAAACCCCTTCCTTAACCTTATCACTAACCCTAAGTCCGAGTAGGAAGCCCTAATCCTACAAAACAGCCCATTAAAACCACACATAATCGTCTAAAAAAAAAAGAAAAAAAAAAGAAGACGCCCATAAAAAAACGCACAGGATTTATTTGCCATAGAAAAAAATTGATTAATGCCCTAAAACGCTAGAATGGCCCGGAAATGGTGAATTATTCTACATTAAATATATGTGTACTAATCCCCCACTCGAAATTCTAAATTAATTGGGTTTTTTTTCTTTCTGCTAAGTTTTCAGGGTGTTCACACTTAATTGCCCCTAGCCCTACCACTAACCTGAAGTTCAAGTGGTAAGTATCCCTCCTCCCAGTAAGACCCTCATAATCGTCTAAAAAACAAACAAAAGAAAAAAAAAGAAAAAAAACAAGAAAAACGTACAGGATTTATCTCCCATAGAAAAAATAATTAACTGTCCTAAAACGCTAGAATGGCCTTGAAATGGAGGATTATTTTATATTTAATTTATGTGAAACTGATCCCCACTCTAAATTCTAAATTAATTGTTGTTGTTTCTTTCTTTTCTGCCAAGTTTTTCAGGGTGTTAACATGTAATTGTCTAAATAAAAAAAGTAGAATCTCATATTTTGGGGAGGTAAGGGGATGAGTTAGCGGAAGGTGTTAATCTACAATAATGCCAAAGAAATCTTGCAATATATTCATTTTTAAATAGTCCTAGTATTAGATTTTAGTTTCTTGTACATAAAATATATTACAATTCAACTTTGAGTTTTCTAACTTCTTTCTTTTAATGGATTCATGGTATTTTTAAGGTATTGCAGCATATTTATGTGCACTTAGTGCAGATTACTTGGAAACCATTAATTTCTGGAGATTTTCAGTGGCACATTCTGATTCCTTGTACAAAAATACACTTATATGGTAAATTTCATTGCTTAATCTTGTGTTTTAACAAAGATATAACATTTTTACTAAAAATTTAGTGTAAAAAATGTGACGAAACGCATATGGTCTTAAAGAGGGGAAAATATCCAATTGTGCGAGGCACAAAAATAGTCATAACTTCCTTATTTTTAGTCAGATTTAAAAAATTTAAAAAGATTCTTTCTTAGATCATCAAGCTCTTTCTATATATGCTATTATTGAGATTTTTTAAACAATTTAAATTTTTTCATGTGTATTGCTAATTATACTCGCAGCAAGGCGGTGTAATGCTTACTTACAGCACCTAGTATTCCAAAATGTTTATCAATCTAAGTACTGACTAGGATCAACATTGATTAATTTTGATGATATGATGAGAACTGGTGTGTCAACATGATTATAGCCCTAGGCTTTGTTCGAGGATTAACATTCATTATTTTAATCATGTAAGCTTTTAGCCACTATCTTAGATTTGGATTATTCGTACTACTGTTCTCATCTTGGATGTTGCTATCACAATGTTTTGGCTGATCTAGCTTCCGACCTTCTTCAGGTGTGTCATATCGAACTCGGGAATCTTTGTCTCAAACTACAGTTGATACTAAGAATATAACAAAAATTATTTCTACCTGGTTATGGCTGACGGGAAGAGAACAATCTATCCCCGTGGATAAAATAAAATTTCGTACAGATTCTCGAGTTCAACAAGACACACCTGAAAAAGGTCGGAGGTTACATCGGACAAAATGTTGTAAAAATGACATTTAAGATGAGAACAGTAGCCGAATAATCCAAATAATAAATATTATCAATCTTCATCTGAAAACTTCTGCAACATAATATATTGGATGTTTATATAAACACAGTTTGTACTGATGAAATAAAATCATCCCCTAAAATCAATTCTGAATGGTAAACATGTTATTCATGAACTTATGCGAAAACATTCGGTTCATGCATGTTTACCATTCAGAATTCATGCTCAACTGAGTATTTCATTTAAAAATATCACAAAATTATTACTTTCTGAACAGATAAGCTTTAGGATAAAAAAGTATATATGTTATGTATTGCTTAGCAGCAATATCTTTTTGAAATGTAGAATGTTTGTCAGATAAAAAAGGTTAGTTATAAGGTATGATTCGCCCCCGAGTTTGACCATAGCTTCAACTCACCCCTATATACGAAGGATGATGTCTCATTGGCCGAGTTTAGTCATGTGACTATAGATAAAAAATTGAAGTTATAACTTTTGCAAAGTTAGTGAGAAAACAACTCATCTCTACTCTACAACTCTAGTAAAAGAGGAGCAATAATACTCCTGTAGTGACGGTGAAACCAGAAGCAACTTTCGGATAAGCAAATGGATATCCATGGTTAAGTATAGTAAAATATAAAGTGATGAAAGTGTGGCCTTTGTCATCCATCTTCCATGAATATCTCTGCTATCTATTTGAGAGAGAACAGTCCAGACCACATTATTAACCCCTGGCCCCAAGAAGCGAACTACCACCATAGGCTGCTATTATATTTCAATGCAGGAGTAATATGCTACATATACACCTGACATTGAGAATACATTTTAAAAACTGAAAAGTCATCTCAATTACAAGAAATCTCGACCAAAAATCAATGACCAATGTTTTGATAATATGAAAACTGTTCTGTAAAAATTTATCCGTAGATGTATCTTTGATCACTGAGTATGTTTTAGGCATATTCGTTTTTGAGAGCCAAACCTCTCTAAATAGCTTTTATGGGAGGGGGGGGGGGTCTAAATTTCCGATGTTCCTTAATCATATTTTTTTTTTTAATTCAATCACAAAATATTTTTTCTTAACAATTGAATGAAAACAAATTACTAAATAAATGGACCTATGGTTAGAACTTGAACTCCTCATACACTATAAGTGACCTCCGTACAATAAATTTAAGAAATAGAAAAATGAAAGCTTTCAATATTGAAAAAGCAAAACAATGAGTAAAACAGATATGTAAAAAGTAAAAAAGAAAAAGAAATAGGAAAAACATTAATGAAAATAAAAGTAGTAAAAATTCTTTTTTAGATAACAAAAGTAAAAAAGAAAAGTGAAAAGTAATAACAAAAATATTTTTTTAAAGTGTTAAAAAATCTGTCTATGGATGAAATAGTATGACAACGTAAAACCAAATTTGAGTCAAGATCGATATTGACTGCTTCTGAAAAAGTTACTAAAACCTTTTATTTCATTTTTGAATTTTTTTACAGTGAAAATCCATTTTTTGCATTAGCATCCATTTTTGGCCTAGGATCAAAGTGTGGTATCTGTTCGGTTTTCAGAACTAGGAAAACGTGAGACAATTTTTTGTTTTTGTTCCCAGTCCAAATTGCACCTTTTGGGGAAATGAATTCTTCATGTTAAAGACTGATCTTGCATCTAACCCTGCCCTTGTGATGAGGTGAGTAAATTGGAGAAAACGTTCATTTTGTAGGATTCGTCCATGCTTTAAATGACAAGGCTGACATGTTTTAATTATGCATGGCAAAATCATCTCTATGCACAGGCAAAAGTTACAAGGTCACCAAGGTTAATCAAGAACAGCTGACAGAGATTGTAGGAAAGAGGTTTGGAAGAGAGAAGAAGGGTCATGAGGGATAAGTGTGCCTTAGGGGTCAGGGGTGAAAGCAAGAGTGTGAGACATGCCACATCCAGCCTGTGGCCATGTTTTGACAAGCTAATGGCTCAGTTATAATAATAAAGAATAGTTAATTTCAAAATATTCTGCTCAATGTGTGTGTGTGTGTGTGTGTGTGTGTATATATATATATATATATATATATATATATATATATATAATAATGGTAATAATCCAGGTGAAAAATATCCACGGGGTGGTAATCCAGAGAATTTTAACCGGGTTTATAAAAAGTGCTCAATATCAAAATAGAGCTTTATATATGATAATTTTATTTACACAGACATGTACAAAATCTGCGACACTGGCATGTCGATGTTATCGATCAACAGTTACTATAAACTGAGATCTCATCAGGCAGAGTTAGAATCCGATCTTAACCTCAGATCATATTTGGAGAGAACCTGGAGGTTCTCTCCAAATATGATCTGAGGTTAAGATGAAAACATTCCTCATAGAAGTACCGAACATGTAAAAATGACATAACTTAGAAATGACCTGACTTTTAACGATATCACTAATGATAAATCCTTCATAAAAGATTTTTTTTTAAATCGGAATTCAATAATGAGTTGAAGAGAAGTCAATTTTAACGTATCCACCATGGAATTTTTGTTATTTTTGCTGCCAATAAATGACATCGCTAGATACTTTTTTCTTTTCTTTTTTTCCTTACAGACATTCTGTAACAAAGCAAATAAGTATTATCTCTATATTTATAAAGTTTGGTATGTGTATTTATTTATATCTATGTATATGGTAATCTTCTAAACTAATGAGCAGATCATTATGAATTTTGGAATATATATTCTAAAACTATGGTGAGTAACATGAGCACATTATTTTTTTTGTGTTAACATTTAAGGGCTGCATATACAGGGTGATTGGAAAGTAATGCCCTATACTTCTAAGTTATTACTGAAATATAATTCTTATAAGAAGTGAATGGGGGGAGCAAGAGTTATGAATTATGCGTTATTTTTTCCTTTAGTCCTCACATTACACGAGCGATGTTTTTGACAATGGGGGAAAAATGCTGTTTTCTGGGTCGGCTGCTGTTTTCAATACTTCATAGTATTTATCACCATTCATCTGTCAATCTATCCATCTTGTTGACCATAATCTTCGAGTGGGGTTTTAGCCTTGATAAGTGTTGACACATAAAAAAAGGAAAAAAGAAAAAAAAAGTTACTTGTGAAATCAGTTAATGCGGTTTCCAAGAAGCTTTAGAAGCTGATGGCGATTTCTGGCACTCATATCTAATTTTGAATAAAACCCCATGCTATACATTTGCTTATATTTATTTCTTGTAAAAATTATATTTCAGTAATAAATTACGGGCTCTTAATAATAGGGAGTTACTTTCCATTCATCCTGTTTATAAAGATCTTTTTTGTAAATTTATTTTATTTTTTATGAACGAATCATTATGGATTTTCGAATATATGTTCTTGGCAACCCGGTGAGTAACATGGGCACATTATATGTTTATACCGATCCGGAGATGGATATTCTACTAGTATGTATATAAAAACAAATTTTCAATTGGAACAGAACCAAATTAAGATGATGGTAAATGATTCATTACAGATGATTATGGTAAATGGTTCATTGCCAAAGATCATGGTAAATGGTTCATTACAGATGATCATGGTAAATTGTTCACTGCCAAAGATCATGGTAAATGGTGTCTTGCCAAAGATCATGGTAAATGGTTCACTGCCAAAGATCATGGTAAATGGTTCACTGCCTAAGATCATGGTAAATGGTCCACTGCCAAAGATCATGGTAAATGGTTAACTGCCAAAGATCATGGTAAATGGTTAACTGCCAAAGATCATGGTAAATGGTTCATTGCTAAAGATCATGGTAAATGGTTCACTGCAAATGATTATGGTAAATGATTAATTACAGATGATCATGGTCAATGGTTCACTGCAGATGATTATGGTAAAGGATTCATTGCCAAAGATCATGGTAAATAATTCACTGTCAAAGATCATGGTAAATGATTCACTGCCAAAGATCATGGTAAATGGTTCACTGCCAAAGATCATGGTAAATGGTTCACTGCCAAAGATCATGGTAAATGGTTCACTGCAGATTATCATGGTAAATGATTCATTACAGATGATCATGGTAAATGGTTCATTGCCAAAGATCATGGTCAATGGCTCACTGCAGATGATCATGGTAAATGGTTCATTACAGATGATCATGGTCAATGGTACACTGCAGATGATTATGGTCAATGGTTCATTGCCAAAGATCATGGTCAATGGTTCACTGCAGATGATTATGGTAAATTGTTCATTGCCAAAGATCATGGTAAATGGTTAACTGCTAAAGATCATGGTAAATGGTGCATTGTCAAAGATCATGGTAAATGGTTCACTGCCAAAGATCATGGTAAATGGTTCATTACAGATGATCATGGTAAATGGTTAACTGCCAAATATCATGGTAAATAGTGCACTGCCAAAGATCATGGTAAATGGTGCACTGCCAAAGATCATGGTAAATGGTGCACTGCCAAAGATCATGGTAAATGGTTCACTGCCAAAGATCATGGTAAATGGTTCACTGCAGATGATTATGGTAAATGGTTCATTGCCAAAGATCATGGTAAATGGTTCACTGCCAAAGATCATGGTAAATGGTGCATTGTCAAAGATCATGGTAAATGGTTCATTACAGATGATCATGGTAAATGGTTGACTGCCAAAGATCATGGTAAATGGTTCATTACAGATGATCATGGTAAATGGTTGACTGCCAAAGATCATGGTAAATGGTTCACTGCCAAAGATCATGGTAAATGGTGCATTGTCAAAGATCATGGTAAATGGTGCATTGTCAAAGATCATGGTAAATGGTTCATTGCCAAAGATCATGGTAAATGGTTTACTGCCAAAGATCATGGTAAATGGTTCATTGCCAAAGATCATGGTAAATGGTTCACTGCCAAAGATCATGGTAAATGGTGCATTGTCAAAGATCATGGTAAATGGTTCATTACAGATGATCATGGTAAATGGTTGACTGCCAAAGATCATGGTAAATGGTTGACTGCCAAAGATCATGATAAATGGTTCACTGCCAAAGATCATGGTAAATGGTTTACTGTCAAAGATCATGGTAAATAGTTCACTGCAGATGATTATGGTCAATGGTTCACTGCAGATGATCATGGTAAATGATTCATTACAGATGATCATGGTAAATGGTTCATTGCTAAAGATCATGGTAAATGGTTTACTGTCAAAGATCATGGTAAATGGTACATTGCCAAAGATCATGGTAAATGGCTCACTGCCAAAGATCATGGTAAATGGTTCACTGCAGACGACAATCGAAAACAGATTCATAGCAGATGACCATTGACTATCGCAGTTTTACAGCAGATGACCATTGCAAAGTAACCGCTGCAGACGATTCACCGCAGACAATCATCGACAAAAGATTCATCTCTTTAGAGTTTCTATTTTTACATAAAAGTTTATACCTTTCCATAAAAATAATAGTTTTCAAGGATATATAAAAGAAACTTTATTTTAACTTGCCAATTCCAGAGTCTGCATCGATAAACATTATGTCATTTCTACACTGATGAGCAAGGAGAGAATGTTTTGAAAAGTGAAAGCTTGTGATTAAAAGTAATAATCATAATCAGGTCATACAGCTGTCACCACATTAACAACAGAAAACGGTCTTTGTCGCTGGTATGGCAATAAAGGGAAATGATTAAAGAAAAAACATTTCTGCCATCATCAAGCAATAAAGAGTCAAGACATAGCGGAATTTTACAGAATTGATATTTGCCTCGGTCATAAGTGTACAGTGCTTGCATCATCAGGAATATTATAGATGATATTGTCATGGTAACCGGGAACAAATGATAATATAAGTCAACATGAAAAAAAATCTCACCAGTGAACCAAAGAAAAGTTAAATAAAATAAATTATTATGAGAAATTGCAAATGGATTGTAAACCAGAGAGAAGAAAACTTTGCAGATATTGTTTTCCAAAAAGTTAAACGTTTTAAAATTTTTTTATTTAGTATAGTAATAAAACAGGAACGGATCTATTCCTAAGATGCATTCATTCGATTTGTGCATTTAGAAATGAAAATGCTATTACAAACTGAAATTGGACTAATGGGCAAACAGAGTCTTATGAAGTTACATGGATGCATTGAAAAATACAATTTCGATTAAAGGTTGTGGAGTCAGAGATTTTGGAAGGAGTAGAAGTCAGACTCATAAGGATGCTAGGAGTCAGAGTTGGACTTTTTCATCTCCGATTAAAATCAACAGACAGTCTGAATCCTGGAAGACTTTAAAATAAAGAATCAATGTCAGAGTCGGAAGTTTTGGAAGGAGTTGGAGTCAGACTTTGGAATTCTAGGAGCGATCTCATGATACAATAGATGATTGGAGGCTTATTTAAAAGTGTTTATTAAGTTTCAAATGTGTGGATACTTCTAACAAATTCATTCACATTTCAATAATTTTCAATAAATGTTAATGAACAGTACTTTTGGGAACTTTCAACATCTATGCAAGATCCCTCATCATAATTTTAGGTCCGTTTCAGTGTAAAAGATCATCGTCCAACTGTGAACATCTTTCAGAATGACATACATTTTCTAAGCTGAAATCCCTGCAATTGAATTTTGCAAAGCACACGTTTCTACAGCGTTTTCACCATTTTTTAGTTTAAAGATCATTCAGTTATCAGTTTTTGGTCATCATCTTGGCAGTTGATAAAAACTTTACCAATAAACTAAAATGGTTCATTTGATAGCACAAATAATCTGGAAGAAATTTAATTTAAAAGTGAAAATAAACATTAAAAAAATAATTTGTCTTGTGTTTTACTTGCTTTTTACAAACGTGAGACTATAGAAGATAACTCTTGAGTCGATTATCAAACTCGGTGTCACATGTGGACTAATATCTGGCTGTGTTCTAAGTAGCTTTTAGACAAGCTGTGTACAACAGGAATATGTTTGACCTCCACGCATAAATATGTTTTAAGTGGATTGTGAATAACACAACCTACTCTTGAGCACACAAGTAGTAACTGTGCAGCTGCAAAATATATGCCATGTTATGGAAACCTATCTGGTGAAAAGTGTTATTTCATAGTTGTTCCTCCTCCTACATTAATTGTCTTATGAAGGAACAAGTCAATTTCATTAATACCTTTGGGAAAGGTATGAATTTATCTGCTCACCCCCCGATCTATGGATAAAATAAATAGGTTAAATTAAAACAAGAACATGACATGAACAAAGGCAAAGCATTTTAGCTGTGTGTTAAATTGGTTTTAGACAAGCTGTGTATAACAGGAACATGATACAAGCATTTTTCACTTGACAGATAATGGCCTTTGAAAAACCGAAAATGATACTAAACGGAGAGAAAGGAAAGGTCATACTGGGAAACTCTGAGTAACAAAGGCAGAACACAAATTCTGCTTTTTATTTTATGCCTTTTTGTTTTTTTGTCAAAAACCGAAAATACATAATGGCCGACCACATTAACAACTCAATGGATATACACAGCTGTTCGTCCAGTGATTAGAATATTGATTCAATATCAATTCAATGTAAATCATACCGAAATGGCAGAGATCAGATGAAATCACATATAAATTAGTGAAAAAATAATTAAAGTCTTGATGAAAAAAAAAGCTTGCAAATCACAAACACCTCATTATGCTTGTGTCCATACATATCATTTTTTTTAATACACAGACAATGTTATGACAAGTGCTTTCCTCTCACATATATATATATATATATATATATATATATATATATATATAATATTAATAAACTAGCATGGCTACGTGGTGTCACCTAAGGTTCTAATTTTAAAATTTTTTTATCCATAAGGGCATCCTAAGAGGGCATTTGTGCAGCGAGATGTCTGTTCACATTACATTTAAATGTATGCATGTTGGTACAGTCAGGGAAGCAGGGAGCAAAGAGGGAATTCCAACGGATAGAAGTTTGAGGAAAGAAGCTATGAGAGTAGAAAGCCTTTCGGCATCTGAGGATCTCTACAGTGAAGAGGTAGGATTTAGCTAATTGTTGAGTTTGTCGGGTGGATTTACGTCTAGGGGGCACCAGAGCAGCAAGTTCTTGGACCACATTCCATTTAAGTACTTGTAAAACAAGCACAAGGATGCAGCATTGCAGTGATAGGACAGGAGGTGGAGCTTGGTACACAGTGTGGGATCTATTAGATTAGAGACTCTTTTTTGGACCTTGTCTGAGAGAAAGAGAGAGAGAGAGAGAGAGAGAGACGAGTGCTTTGTGCACCAGGCCAGATGTGGCAACAATACTTCATGCATGGGCAGATGATGGCAGGTGTGAGAAGTTTTCTAGCTTGGTAGAGGGAGCCTACTTTCCTTGCAGAAGTCTTGGCAGTATCTTCTATGTATTTGTTCCAATTCATGTTACTTGTGAATGTTGGGCTAAGGAATTTGAATGTTGGACTCTCGGGTAGGGTGCTATTAGCCATAGTAATCAATAATTGAAAAATTTTCTCAGAATTGTTAAAGGAAAGGGGCTTTGTTTTAGTAGCATTAAATGTTACCATCCATTTATGTGCTCATTCAACTACAGACTGGAGGTTCTTTTCTAAGGATTCAGCCATTGCCTTGGATATGTGCACCTTTGTTTTACCCACATGTCGAGTATAGAGTGTGGTGTCATCAGCCAATATACACATCTCAGACACAATTTCATCAGGGAGGTCGTTTATGAAGATCAGATACAATAAAAGTCCAAGGATCGACCTCTGGGGTACACCCACATTAACGTCATGTTGTTTAAATGAACAACCATCGAGGACAACCTGGATCTTTTTTTTTGGTGAGGAAGGATCTGATTATATTAAATATTTGTCCAGTAATATCATATGAATTAATTTTTATGAGACAACCTTCATGCTAGACCTTATCAAAGGCTTTAGCTATATCAAACACTACCACCCTAGCTTCACTTGTCTTGTTCAGTGTATGGTATATGCATTCAGAGATGACCGTTAGGATATCTGCAACAGAACGTGCTTGCATAAACCTATACTGATGGTCAGCAAGAAGTTTAGCATTAACGAGGTAGATGACTAACGCTAGATTGATTAATGATTCAAAGATTTTAGCAAAGAGCGGAGGGAGACTGATGAGGCGATAATTTTGAGGGTCAGTTCTTTCACCAGAATTCTTGAACATTGGGACCACAAAGACAATTTTCCAACTATCAGGGAAAGGATATTTGGCAAGGCATTTGTTGTGGAGTTTGGAGAGGACAGAGGTCAGTTCAGCAGAGCTTTTTTTTCATTAATATAGCAGTGATAAGATCAGGTCCACATGCTTTGGAGGTGTCAAGGTTTTTTATGATATCCTAGACATAGGAAGGGGTGATTATCAGGTCATCAAGTGTGGCTTCAGTCTGCAATGGGAAATTTGGGAAGGAGTGGTTTGCGGAGTCCAATGTGGAGTTCAATGCGAACCGCTGGGCAAGTAGTGCAACCTTATCCGTGTATGTGCAAACGACATCATTATGGTTGGATAGCAGGGGAATTCTTGATTGCGGATTATTCACAACACTATTATAGATTTTCCAAAAATCCTGAGTGCCTAATTTCTGTGACTGAATGCGTTTTCTGATCATCTCTGTATACATTTTCTTAGTTGCAGCTATTACAGTCTTACAATGATTTCTTGATGCCATAAATTTCTGTCTATTTGTGGTTGACTTATAGCAGTTGAATAAGCGAAATGTTTGCTGTCTGTGAGCAATAGCAGATGCACAGGTCGAATTGAACCATTGGGGAGAGTGGGGCTTGCTAAAGAATTTTCACATTGGGACAAGTGCTTCAATGCCTACTTTGACCCATTCGGTTACCTCATTTCCTCACTGATCAGTAGGAAGAGAATAAGTTTTACTTCATGGGGCATCTCTGCTGTGATATCTGATGGATTACCGATCTGCTTGTTTGAAGTATCTCATCATTTTGAGTAACAGCTGTTCAGCTTGGGGTCGAGACTTTAGGGTGATATCAACCATTATCACAACAAGGTAATCAATTATGTAGATTACAGATGAAAAAGTAAAACTAAACTATCTGCTTAATATTGTAATATGAAACGTTTACGTTAATTTGGGGACAAAATCAGAAAAAAAAATACTTATGCTCCAGGTGAGGTTCGAACATAACTTCTTTCTGTAAGTACAGTGCGCTAACCGATTGAGCCATCTCAGCAATTAGGAAAAGGTGACGCTATTAGCTACATAAACCAAGAACTGCCAGCTTTCTTTTTTTCATTCTTCTCTTCCTGTTCTTTTTTTTACAATCGCATGTGGGTCAGTTGCTTAATTACATAAACTAGAACTTTTACTTTTTCCTCCCTCTCGTTGTCTCCCCCCTCTCTCTCTCTTTCTCCAGCTAAATATGAGTCAGTCTGTGAATATAGAAAAAATTGTCTGTTCTTAAATTTGTCCCAGTGTTAGGACTTCTGAGTATGGGGATACAAACTGCTCTCCACCTTCTTTTATTTATGACTAATCAAAAATAAAATATCGATCAGGATGTAATATTATAATCGATTGAAAATACAATTTAAAATTTTTAACAACACAAACCAAAATTTGCCTTATAATGACTGACAAAACAGATTTGATTATGCAGCTGGTATTAAAAATGCTATTAATCACGAAGATACTGGGGGGAAACTGTCTCTATTTTATATATAAGATTACAACAACAAATGCAAAAATGTGTCATAGATGTTATTTATTGTCTACCTGTTTTATGCGTCTTTGTTTAATCTTCTGACAGGAATAAATTTACCTTTTGGTAGCGGCTGTTATTCAAATACTTTGTCATGTTGGTGATTTGGTCAATGTCAATGTCTGGTCGATGATTTTCAAACATTTCAACCTGTACTTATTTTCATGTGCACATTTTGACATCAGTTCATCTCTCTTATTCAATAGTTTGTCTCTTTCCCCGAATGATGTTATCGTCTACCATATATATACTAGTGTGTCCGTGCCATCAAACATGATATCATACTTTTGTTTATTGCTTTCTAACTTACCTACGACTTTTATAATTAAAGTCACTTGGAAAAATAAGTTGCGATCTGGTTTAAAAACAATACTAATATTCCAGTTAGCTACTACTGATTGATGCTGGAATTTGCTTGAATATATATCAAATTACATCTCTTAGTGTTACATACAAAGGAATAGCTATTTATAGAGAGAGAGAGGAAAGAGGAGGAGCCTCACACTCACATTGATAACTATTCCCATTGTCACTAATTAAAAATGGGATTTTATTTAATAATAGACATTCTTTATATGACTGGTGTCAGACGCGCTTTCATTGACTAATCATTTTTCGTACGGACACCATCTTCATATTTGCAGAAAATTGTTTCACTTTTAAAATGGTCAAAAAAACTAATACATTATGTATTGTTTTTACTTTTCTTCATTTTTAATAAATATAATATAATAATTTTATTAATAGAGGTTGCCAAAAAAAGGACCTCCTTATTTTTTTTTTTCTGTGAACCTGCTCTTTCGGTTGTCATCTTGACTTTTGACTTCCACCCCAAGTTTTCAGAATCTTTTCTTTCTTGAAAGCAGATAAAATCATTTGAGAAAAAAATAAGAAGTAATTATTATTACTTGAATTTAATTTCTTTTTCAAAGTTTTCAATAATGTATGTATCAGTTAGCAGGCATACCCATCCTCCCGTCTCTATGCGCTCTGCTAATACTATTTTGCTTGGTATATCTTTCTTTCTAGCTAGAAATCAAATTTAAAGTTATAAGACTCCTCCGCAATATTTTATTCATATAAACGTCAACAAAAAAGGAGACACGTGGAGACAAAAAGTTGGAGAGAGAGAGAGAGAGAGAGAGAGAGAGAGAGAGAGAGAGAGAGAGAGAGAGAGACACACACACACACACATATAAGTCAGAGTAAAAGAATCAGTGGAAGTAGGAGGCGTACTTTAATTGCACACGTGCAAAAGTGTTGGAGTTTTACAGCAAATAATCGACCCAAGAGAGAGTAAACAACAATAGGAAAAGAATTGTCGATCTTATTTATTTTCAGACTATTTTGCAGCAATACTGGCTACTGTGCAGTTTTTTGAAAAAAATATTTGTTTAATTGCAAAGTTTTATTATCAAGTGAATAAAACATTTTGAGCTAATTGATAGTTTTTGTATAACATTTATCGGTCTTCATCATAAAAGAAACATTACTACTTTTTAAAAAGAGTTCTATTTTGAATCTTTTGATTAATAATTACTAAGTAATTAATCCTCAAATCAGGTTTTATCAAAAAATTTGCCACATTAAAATTTTAAATTCATTTGTCCGTTTTCTCTGGATAATATTTAACAAAAGAATAAGTTGAAAGAAAATAATGAACATAAATATAAATTATTAAAATAATTACAGACATTTCAGTCATTTTCATTTGTTTTATTTCCCATCCAGATTTAGTTTTGTTTTCACTTTCCTCCCTTGATTTACATATAAGATTTATTCTTTGTCATAAATTGTGATATTTTTCTTGGTCTACATCCTATTTTAGTCACATTTTTGGTACTTATATAGATCAGCTCCAATGACTGCTTATATTGGCTTGGTAAAGAGTTACAACAATAGCTGAAAGTAAACAACACAAAATTAAACTCAGGTTCCTGAAACAGAAAAAAAAAATGAATACTAAATCAGCTATGTCTATTTATTTTAGACCTGCTTTAGTTTCATTTGAAGGTGTTTCTGTCAGAAATCTTTTGCTGGTAAAGAAACTACGTTCTATCAAGTTTTGCCCACCAATGAATATTTGCACCGAATTGTATTGGTGACTATTTTCTTTTCTCGCTTCATTTCCCATTTTCTCCAAGTTTTTTTTTTTTTTTTGGTAACCTCGTTTTACAATGCACTCAAACCATTCATGGATGGTATGGACTAAAACGTCTTTCCTCAGACATATATGGTTGATATAAACAAAGATGCTCCCCTCCCACATCTCTCTGTACAGATGGTATCATGGCAAAATGCACAGCTGCTAATTGAAAAGACTCTTGCTCCAAGCTCATGTTACATACACAGATGGTACAAGAACAGTTTTAGTCTCCACATTCACAAGCAACATTGAAACGGACAGTATAAGGAAAGCTTTCTCCTTGTATGCATCAAATATATGAGAAAAAATGTTTGTTACAACATACGTGGCTAACGTTGAAGCTATGCTTGGTCGAACAAGATTATGGGTTAAGTTAAAGAAGGACATTTTGTAATATTTAAACTAAGGAGTAGGACACCCAAAGAATACGGGCTGTCTCTCTTCATCATGGCCACGTGAGGGTAAAGTCATAGGAACTTATGACACAACCAACTCAGCGATTGTTTCAAGTTGAATTAATATTTTAAATGTTCAACATTGTTCAGAGTGTTCAATTCATCGCCACAGTAGATTCCAGTTAATGAAGTAGAACATAAGATGATAGTCAGCAAAACGGTTCACACATTGAGTTCAGATAACGTCACTAAAAAAAGCACGAGAAAGAAGCACCAAATCTCTCATTTTCCTTACATACATGAACAAAAAGAATATGAAAAATTCTTTCAGGAGTAAGGTCTTAGTTTTGAGTATCAACATTTTGTTCATGCTGAGCTACCTCAGGACGAAATATATTGATTTCTATTAATTATAGATAGACATAAAGTAACATAGATGAATGAAACGTCAGTGACAGAAAAAATAAAGACCCTATTCATGAAAAAAGTTTTCAATTTTCTTTTTTACTTATTTTTTATATTGATCCATATTTTCATCATACACAAAAATATCAAACATTGTTCCACCTACATACACAGATGGCACAATATATGACTTTATCATCTCTTAGCTGACATAAGAACTGATGCCAGCACTAAACCACATACAAAGCAGATATGATAATAGGTTTTTGAAGTGAATAGGTCTAAGTCTTCTTTGAGTGATAATGAAACATATTCTAATCAATTCAGATCAAAGATGTAAATTGCTTTTATTGCTAAATATGCAGATTTAACAAGACCGAATTTTTAAATGTGCCCAAGCAACTATATAAGAGGTTTGTCGATAAGTTAGTCACTCATGATTAAGTTTGAAATAACATTTTCATTAGTTTGTCATACTTAAATTTAAAATAGCATTTTAAGATGTGTCCATGTATCTAAGAGGCTCTGTCCGTCTTCAGTTTAAAATAGCATTTTCATACAGATTGAATGAAGGCATCTTAAGAATATACGATTTTGTTTTTAAACAAATGCCAAACTAAATACACATTAATATATACTACTGCAGACTTGCTTGTATCTGTAAGTTAGCAGATATAATGCACATAACATTGCATCTGCATATGGCAATTCATATGCATTCAGACAGCCACAACATATCGTTGCAAGCTGGCATGCCAGACAAGAATTGTTCCTCTGTTTTATGGGAAAATACTCATTCCATTTGGTCGATTCCAGATGTTACAGTTTAGCACAACAAGTTGTAAAATTGACGGAACACCAGTGGTGTACAGGGTCCAAGTGATGATATCGTTTGCATGGGATACTACTACATCTTAATTAAAGGTAGCATGATAGTGGGTGCAGCCCAAATTAGTTGACCGATGCACCACAGTAGCATCTGTGCACCTCACATATGTTGAAACTCAGGCCTATTTGTTTATCAAACTAGAGAAGGATGAAGTTTGCACAAGCTGTTACTGGCGTGAAATACAACTAAAACCAATGCAATCAGAAAGCTGTTGTTATCGATAATTGCAAGGTAGCTTTGAAACCAATTAGAAAACATTGCTACCGTAGGGAGAAGAGAAAATGGGAGTGTAGCACCCTGTGACTGCTTTAGTATTTCCATAAATGCTAATATGTCTTGGAATCTAACAAAAGATGTTTGTTAGATTTAAAAGTTTGTCAAGTCTATTTCGTAGTCTGCAATTAGAGTATTCATTGTTTTCGGTTCTATAGAGAAAATCATTTCACCTAAGGTGGTACAGGCATGAAAAGATATGGCTAGAGTCAAATTTACACACCGGTTCCTGTTAGATCACTGAAGTTAAGCAACGTTGAGCCTGCTAGTATTAAATGGGTGACCATTTGGGAAGATCAGGTGCTGTATGTAACAGAAATCTCTTCAAATTAAAATTAATCTACTAATCAATTGTATACAAAAACATGATTTTGGCAACAACCACAGAATGATTGTTGACATGCCGTACAACAACAACATTGGGCATGAAAATAAAACCAAAGCGATCAGAAAAGGTTATCGATAAATTAAAGATAAGTTAAAGATAAATTAAAGATAGCCTCCAAACAAATTAGAAAATGCTGCTACCATTATGATAAAGGGAGAAGACAAGTATACTTCTTAATAATATATGATTAGCCAATCTTTGGAAAATTAATATTGAAAGAAAAAATTATGAAACTTTCAAATAAATATTGATAATTTGTATAATTTAGATTTTTCGGACTACTGCTCTCATCTTGAGTGTTATTATCACAACGTTTCGGCCGCTTTAACCTCCGGCCTTCTTCAGGTGTATTTTTTCGAACTCGGAAATATTTCTGTCGAACTCAGGAATCTGGATGGAATTTTGAACGGCACCCTTTATTTAATCCATGGAGGTAGCATGCTTTCGTTCCGTCAGTCATGAGTGGGAGAAGTCTTCAGTAATTCACAATTCTTCGTATCGATTGAACCATCAACCTTCAGATGACTATCACTTAGAGCTGAATTTTACTTAGTACTATATCCACTGCGCCACTGGTCCTTGCGGACAATTCTAGTATGAATTTTAAGAGCCTTAAACCTATTCTTGTTTTTATGTATAGTCTTACTTCATATCACTGCGTTTATGTGTGTGTGTATATATATATATATATATAATAACCTTATCTATTATTTATAATTAATGGTTCCCATATTGTATTAAATTCTATACTAGGTCTGCTTAGTAAGTCATTGTCGCCCTACATATGCACTGCTTCTTTGAGTCATCTTACTCTCCACCGTTCTACTCTATCTATAATGTTTACTTCGTCCCATAAGGATAGATGGTTTCCCTTTTCCCTCCATATGTAGTCAGCCATACGCAACTTCTCGATATCTCCACGTATTACGGCTTTCCGGTGTTTTTCTAGCCATACTTTTAGTGGGTGACATGTTTCACCTTTGTATATTTCCCCACACTTACACGGGATCGGATACACACAGTTCTTAGTCATACATTTTTCTGTAGGGGGTTTGACTCTCAAAAGATTCTTTCGGAAAGTCGAGTCGCTCCTAAATACTATCCTGATGTAATATATTACTATACTATCCATATTCTTTGGATTTTTTCTTACAAGCCCTTCATGTATGGTATACAAACTAGTGAGTTTTCGGGTGGTGTCCTTTGATGTTTGGTCTAGGTTTTTTGGAGCTGATGTCATGCTCTCTGGTTAGTTGTTTCGGTGGAGGGTTGAACTCCCACCATCCATATAATGTAAAGAAAGGAATCGTCCGCTGTAACAGCAATACATATCAAGAAGAAATGGATAGCTTGAGAGAAATCCTCCACTGAAACAACTATCCAGAGAGCATGCCATCAGCTCCAAGAAATCTGGTGGAATGAGAGCATACTACCCCCGTGGATTAAATTAAGGGTGCCGTTCAAAATTCCATCCAAATTCCTGAGTTTGACAGAAATATTCCCGAGTTTGAAAAGATACACCTGAAGAAGGCCGGAAGTTACAGCAGCTGAAACGTTGTGATGAGAACAGTAGTCCGAATAATCCAAATTATACAAATTATTAATCCTCATCTAAAAAAATTCAGAAATAAAATATTGATAAGTACAAAAGTTGTAAATAACTGATAAAAGTGGATTAATTTTATGGTAAATTTGTCCAAGATTTTCTTGCAGCTAACATTGATCGGATTATTTGGATTATTCAGATTAATATTCTAATCTTAAGTGTTATTCTCACAATGTTCCGATGTAATCTCCAACCTTCTTCAGGTGAATCTTGTCAAACTCTGGAATGTATACAGAATTTCGAATTGAACCCTTTTATTTAATCCACGGGGTAGACTGCTCTTGTTCCGTCAGTCATGACCAGGTAGAAGTCTGAAGTCATTTTTATTTTATTCTTAGTATCGCCTGTAATGGGAATTGAACCTTCAACGTTCAGAAAGCTGTCAATTAGAACAGATTGTTACTTAACACCTTTATCCGTTTCGACAAGATGCACCTGAAGAAGGTCAGAGTTTACATTGGTCAGAATGTTATGAGAATAACACCCGATATGAGAATATCAACCAAATAATCCAAATTTTCAATCGTCATCTGAAAATTCCAAAACATAACATTGATCAGAGAAGTTTTGTTAGAATTTACATGCAAATGAATAGGAGAGAAAACATTCGATGAAGTCCTTCTAATGTCTACAAAAGATTTGACGAATAACCAAATTATTTTTGTCTACAAAACATAACAAAAAGGCTATTCACATATTTAGAATTGTTGTTATATTCATGTTTTGTCTGTTCTACTCTCTGGCCTGCTTATGGTATCCTTTGTCATAATAATCATCCTGTAATTTTGAACTTAACTCTTTATTTAACCCACTGCTTTTATATATCCCGTAGCAGTTAATTTTGAGTTAAGATGGGACTTATGAAAACAAAATTAACTGATTATTATATCAGTTAATTTTAATTTTATAAAAAGTATCGGATGCAGAATCGGAGAAGTTTATCCCAGTGGATTAAATAAAGGCTTCACTTTGAAATTTCCAGAAGGTTATCAACAATGACAAATGGAGTAGACCAGAGAATAAAAAGACTGAAATGTTATAATTGATTATTTCAAGGCCATGACGATAATTATTAGGACAATTATGCACTCCCTGCCCTGTTAAAAGAAGGGGGTGGGGTAGAATACGTTCATCATAGACGTAAATATAAATCAGAAAAAATTGATGTTTCAAAATGTTTGAGATGACGATAGAAAATGTGTATTATTTGGATTATTCAGATTACTGTTCTCATTTTGATTGTTATTTTCACAACGTTTCAATCGATGTAACCTTCGACCTTCTTCAGGTGCATCTTTTCAAACTCGGGAACCTATACATGGATTAAATTGATGTTAAGTTTAAAATTCCATATAGGTTCCACAGTTTAAAGAAATGCACCTGAAAAAAAATCCAAGGTTACATTGGCTGAAACGTTGTGAAAATAACAACCAAGATGGAAATAGTAGTCAAAATCATCCGAATAATACAGAAAGCGAGTTAAATAAAAAATACGATCAAAATAATGGAAAACAAAACAAATTTAATCCAAGAAAAATGAGCAATCAAACGTGTAACAATTGTCTCCAATGTAATTTCAAATCATTCAGAAATAAGAATATATCTCGCTTAGACGACCATGAGTAAATATGATATTTGTTGTGGTCAAGTGGAATTGAAAAGATCACTTGAAGTTTGGTCATGAATATGAAACATTCCCGACATCCATTTTCTGGATATTTGTCTGCATATCCAATGCATATTAAGAAGACGGTTTAAATAACCAAAGACGCAAAAATAATTTGGATTCTCTGCCAAAGATAAACTCATTTCTTTTTGAACTGAATATATCAAATTGAACAGTTTTTAGATGCATCTCTAAGAAAAAAGGCTTTGTCCGTCTGTAGGTATGTCATATCATATTTTCATTACTAAATGTGAAGATTTAATGGATGCATATTATTTTAGATGTGACCAAGCATCTCTAGAAGAGGCTTTGTTACACCTACATTCGAAATAGCATTTTGGTTATTAAACATTCAGATATACATTCTTTTTCATTTACATTTTCAAGATTCTAAAAACAAATACATCGGGTTGTATAATGAAATTGTTGACTTCTGCCTGTTATGGTTCTATCGTTTCCATCTTTCTTTCTGCTTTTTGCAACTCACTATCCGATTTCTTTCTGGACATCACTCGATTTTCAAGGCCGTCAGTCTTGTTATATAATGTCCAGGTTGGATGTACTTTAGGCTTTAACATCGTACATTTGGCAGGACACCATTTTGACAGCAGTTCTGAACAAGACATTATTCTCATCTCAGCTTCTTTTCAGACCGTTCAATTTGAAAATCTTTTTAATGGGGGACTTTGAAAGTTTATTTCACATATTTTATTTCATGCAAGTAAATTTCTTATCTCTTTCCTAAGATTCCTTTTTTAGCCAATTTTAACTTTTCCTTTTCCCCTCCCCCCTCTCTCTCTTTCCTTATTAATTGTATCCATGCTCCAATAACAATTTTTGTATCTTTAAATCTGGGTTTGACCCCCCACCCCAATGTTTTCAACACTAATTCTTTCACTGGTTAAGCTACTGGATGTGTTCAAAATTAACTCAGACAGAATACTTCCTACTGTAGTTATCTGTATCATTCAAGAGAAATTCACACACAATTAACACATAAGTAACTATCTGAGTTAGTCAGTCGATTAATAGTGTTTGTACTAAGAAATAAGCTTCATCTTATATATGAAATAGAGCAAGCCCCACTCCTGTAAATTTCTGATTAATAGTGTGCTTTGTTTGTTTTTTTACTACAAGGTACTTGAATTTTTCATCAGTCATATAAGGCAAATATTGGTTTGTGGTCTAAAAAAATAAAAATTGTATTTCTGATCGATTTTAATATTTTATTTTTGATTAGTCATATAAAAAGGAAGGTGGAGAAGCTTCTACCCTCACACTTACAAGTTGTTCTGCTGTCACACATAACACTAGTAACAAATTTAATAACAATTTTTCGAGATTCACCAAGAGTAAAGCATATTTCTAGCGCTTTCATTCACTATTATTCCTCTTTTTCCTCCTTTTTTGACAAGTGACTAACTCACACCCGATTGGAGAGAGAGAGGGGAGGGGGGTTGAAGACAAGGAAAAAGAGAAAGGGCAAAGAAAACAAATGCAGAGGAAAGAAATAATTTTAGCCAAAAAATAGCAGCAGCCGCCTGTTCTGGTTTATGTCAATAGTGTTGCCATTTCTTAATAGCCCTGATGGATGATCGGTTAGTGTGCCATACTTACAGACAGAGGTTGTGAGTTCAAACTTCACCTGGGGTATAAGTAATTTTACTCTGATTTTGTCCCTAAAACATCTTAAATTAAATATCTTAAATTACAATATTAAACAGATTGTTTAGTTTTACTTTAAGAAATGAATACTTTATTTATTTTACTGATATTCTTACATTGTTCCATTGTATTTATTTATTGTTTTTGTAAATTGGAACTTATTTATTTCATAAGAGAATTAAAAAACAAAATTTCATCAGTAATCTACACAATTTAAGGAAAGTGTGATGTTGGGTAGCCTTACGAGTTACTTATATTATTCACTGTGGTTCTAATCTTGGTTTTGTCATGTTTGCAGTGTTTTAGCCACTGTACTAGCTGTTTTTTGTCGTAGTTCATAGCATTCTAAGAATTTAAAACTGAACCCTTGATCCACTGGAATAGAATGCTCTCCTTCCACATTCCATGCCTTTTAGATATCTAATATCATATTTGTTCTAAAGTTTATTTACTAAGGATTGAATTCACATCCTTCAGGTGAGATTGACTCTAAAATATCTCTCAATCAACATCGTTATCCACTTGGTTACATGTCCTACTACTTGATATTGTGAACATGCCAACAGACAAGATGAGAACAATAGTCCAAAACATAACAATATCGTCAAATATCCGGTTTCATTACATTTAGTATTGGAATGGTTTTGATTTAGGTAACTTTACAATGGAAACTTCTAGCAATGTGTCTCCATCAAAATTGTTATTATTGCTACTGAGACTGTCAGAATGCTTCTTCATTATTTTGGCAAAGATTTAGATGCGGACATCACATCTTTATAACTGGCTATGTCCATAGGTTGGTCAGTCTCAATTCGGGTCTCTTGTAAAAATCCTTCTTTTTGCTTCTTTAGATAATGAATAATTCAATCATTTAAAATATATCAGATCATTAGAGTTTCAAATCAAAGTCAAAATTGTGGGGAATATTTAAATGTAAAGTATGCTCTTCATAGGCTCAAATTGTCACTCCTTTTTGCTTTCTACCTGGGATTAGTGTTGTAGCTGGATTCAAAGATCAAAGCGCAGTATCTGTGCACACTTTAAAATGAACTCCTTTGGAAAAATTAAGGAACTATTCATTAAACACAAATTGCTATTTTACCCATAGTTATTGAGAAATTGGAAGTTCATACTTTTTCCAACAAGGTTATTAGTGAAATAACCGAACACATATTTGTTTAGCTAATAAAACAAATATAAAGTTTAACCTGATTTTTTGTCCTCTACCCATCCCTCTTCCGTTTCTCTTGTCTCCATACTTTTTTTTCAAGCATGATTTTTTAAAGGGATATCTTGGGTGATTTACATAAGTTGTTTTAGTCAGAGAGCACAAAAGGATAAATGTCCTGGCTTAAGGTCGTGTTAGACAGGGAACTCAATGCCTGGCAGAAAAAAAAAGCCATCTGAGCCCATCCTAATTTCAAAAACATGTCAGTCATCAAGAAAGGTCAAAACATCAAGAAAGACAGAGATGTTTTGTGATTTACAAATAAATCAGCTTTACCCCTTTTTTTATGCTAATTTGGTATTGTAAAACCCTTGAAAGATTTGACAAAAAAATTATTTTTTTAAAATTATTTTACTTAATGCAAAAATGTTTTTTATATATAAATAAATGACATTGGAATGAATGTTGATCCCTGTGTATTTTTGGTCAGTGCCTTGAACCTCATATTACAATTTTTATTCTTATTTCTTAAATAAAGTAACATGTTGTTTTTGATGTTTATGAATATCCTACATGAATGTAGAAATTATTGTAAAAAGTCTCTCATCAAATATATATATATATATATATATATATATAGAGAGAGAGAGAGAGAGAGCCTATAAACTCGCTGTTATGCGTCAAATCCCTTTTCTAAATTCAAGAATGAGTTCAGTGATTTCAAAGTGCACTTCAAAATTTATGAACACAAAATGATACACATGTCCCAGCATTAATAAAGTGTACATACTAACTGATCTTTCAAAAAAATAAGATAAATACTTTAATTAAAAAAAACAAAAAAACTCCTTCTCCAACCTCTGATCCCTATATTATTATTATTATTATTGTTATTATTATTTTTTTAACTTTGTGTAATTATATATTTTCACGTTATAAATAAAAGCTCGGATATTTATGAATGTCCGCCCAAAAGCAGACCCAAGATTTTACAGCATCCCAACTTTGTATTTCATTAAACAAAACTAATTTGGGATGCTATTTTCTATTATTATTATTATTTATTTATTTATTTTTTTTTTCTTCTTCACAGTTTTCACACTCCTCCACTTTTGATTGGGGTTCTCTCAGGTATTTTAGTCATGAATTAGGAAGGTATTTAATTTATGAAAATGTACAAAAAACAAATTTTAAATAAATTATTTAATCATTGGACACCATTTCAAATATTGCAAGTGTGTAGATATAAAATAAAAAAAAAGAAAAACAAAAATAAGGGATATAACATGAAAACGTTATGAAATTTTTTTTTAATTGAAATGTAAAAAAACAAAGCGAATAATCGTAAATTAACATCCATAGCATTTGCATTTAGGAAAGAGCAAATTTGTTTTGAATAACGAGAAGGCAATAGTGTTGAGCTAATTTAATTCTGTTAATCTTTTATTCTGGTAAGCCAATCAAAAAGCGTCTAAGAAAAATAAAGTCTAGGCAAACGAAGTATCCATATTTGGTTTGAAAATGTATAATATATAATGGATAACTGAAAGATTGAAATATGACATATTAATAACGGTGCTACAAAAGTCTCCTTGTGTATGTGGGTAGTTGTAGATCTGAATGTGAGAGTGAAAACTTCTTCATGTCTGGCTAATTATAAAAAATATTGATCAAAACTAAATAGCAAAAGTGATGAAAGCAATTGAAAATAAAATCTCTATTTGTTAAAACACGGATCAATATGCAACCTAAGGCACTAACTAAACTGATCTTTTTCATATGTGTTCACTAAAAAGAAAATTAAATTTATAGAAATAAATATTCACTTCCAACACAAAGCCATATACCCGTGGAACTGTTTTGCTATGTAAATGATAATTTGAACTTAAAAAATTTTCTTTTCTGCATATCTATATAATAAAGTTAAATCTCTATTTTGTCATCCTACAAAATCAGTATTTCTTCCTGAATAGCAATTTTATTTTGTTGAACGTTGGTCCATGTTGTTAAGAACAATAAAATGTAATTCGGGTTAATTTCTTCCATAAAATAATTTATCTGATCTGATTTATTTTTGCATAGTGATCACTTTTTTGTAAAGCGTGGTTACTTTGTATTAGTCTCTTACAGTTTGATTGGAAGAGAAAAATAATATTTCGGAAAAAAGGGAGGTCACTCTGTATTCGCCCATATCAGATTTCTCAAAAAAAACTGCATAGTTTAAAAAAAAAGAAACAAAAAAGAAAAGCAAAACAAATTACAAGTAAATACACTACCAGGCAACGCCGAGTATGTACAGTTAATATATATATAAATTATTTTAAACAAAACTTAATCACGATTCAGACCCATATATTAATATATAGCCTGGATCCATTAACCTGGTGCTTCCTTCAAAAAGGGACATTTAAGCAATGCACCGTTTAATGGTGAATTCAAATGCCATTCCTCCCAGTTGTTTTCATTTCGAGTCGCTGAAGATTCCTTATGTGCTATAGACGACTTTCAAAAGTTTAAAAAGTCAGTCCATCTGGATGAAACCACAGTACGCCTCTGAAATAGGTAACGTTTAATTATAAACTTAATTCTGATTCTAGATTATTATTGTGTTTATTGGAAGCTTTTTACATCCAATAATTGTATAAATAGATATAAAACAACATTACCATAGCAAAATCAGTTATAGTTTTAAAACAATTTGTTTTTTTTAATAATTTTGAAAAACAAAGGGAAACTAAATTAAAAGGACAAGACAACCGGGCAACGCCGGGTAGGAATAGGTAGTATAAAATATAGTCATCCATAAACAGCTATTTCATTGTTTCATGACTCATCAGTGCAGATAGATATAGCGACCATATCAATCCTGAGATTCGAATTTGGAACTTTATTCTCTACTAATTATGAAAGTCTGACACTCTACCCCTCTGCTACCCACTACTGTTAATGGGAGACATATATCTTTTTTTTTTAAATGCATTTATGTTTCTTTGTTTATATTTTTACTATATTGACAACCTAGAGGATTCAATTATTTTGTACTCAAGAATTTTGCTTTACGCTTGCTCCAGTAATAGGGGAACGTATATCTAACAAAGTTATCTTGTATACTTGCATATATATATATATATATATATATATATATATATATATATATGTAAAATTATTTATAAATAATATTTTTTAAATATATATAGATATATATATATTAGCAAAAACTACCCGCCCTCTGGACAGCAATTACTGAAACAGTAGTTTTCTTTACAGAAAAAAGAAAATTACTATTTGATATTTTAGTATTTTAGAGGAAAACAACAAAATATGATGTCGTAGTGTTATTTGATATATTCCAATGTTGGGGAAATTTACTGTGCATGAACAGTCAAATTTTATTTATTAGAAAAAAAGAACAACAGCAAAAAGAGTTAATTGATATGATTTTTAAGGTATTCAAAGTCGAGGAATTTGATTTTGTTTCAGCAAAAAAATGAAAATTTATTCCCCATTAAAAACTGGTTATATAATGAAATGAACAAATGAAAGAGTGGAACGTCGATTGATCAAATAAAAAAAATTCATATTATTGAGTAATTCAAAATAGTTACTTTGTGCCTTCCACCTTTATTATTAAACACAGAAAAAAGAGACTTAATGAATAGTAAAAAGAAATGTTTTGCTGTAATTTTCTTTTTCACGACCAATGTTAAAGTTATCATCATCATCAGGTTTTTTAGGATATTCACATGTAATCAGGGAATAAGTAGAATCTAATTTTTTTGGAGGTGAGGGGGGCTGAGGATGTCATTCTACAATAACACTTAAACTTTTAATATTTTTTATTTACGCCTTAAAAATAAGATATTTAATTAGCCAAGTTTAAAAAAAGCTATTTATTTAATTTTTACAGGAAAGGTAAACACAACTAAACAAGTCAATTGCTTAAAATCAAAATTTTAAAAAGGGATTTATAGTTAAAAAATGTAAGATTAAAGAAATAAAGCATGAGTAAATTTGTATATTAACAGCCTCTGCTAAATCCCCCCCTCACAAAAAAATAGAATTCTGCTTTTTTAGGTGATTATGTGCGAAGAGTGAACACTGAAAAACAGAAAGACGAAAAAAACAATTATTTTAGAATTTACAGTGGGCGATCAGTTTCATATATATTTAACGTAAAATGATCCTCATCTCTTGGCAATTCTAACTTGTTAGGGAGATCAATCACATTTTTAACCACTAACCCTAAGTCCGAGTGGCAAGATCACAAAACCACATGTAAAGAAGACCCCCCCCCCCCCAAAAAAAAAAAGCATTACGGATTTAGCTCCCATAGCAAAAAAAAAAAATTTTGTTAATGCCCTAAAACGCTAGAATGGTTCGGAAATGAGGGGATCATATTAAATTAAATGTATGTACGAAACTGATCCCTACTCTAAATTCTAAAAAGCGTTTTATTCTGCTTTCCGCCAAGTCTTTAAGGGTGTTCTTACATAATCACCTTTTGTTTTCTGAAAGGTGGGGTGATTTAACAGAGGATGTTAATCTACAATTATACCACAAATCTATTTTTTCGTAATTTGGATAGAATAGTAAAAAGGCGGTTTGTAAACAAAACATTAAATAATAAGTTTGTTGTTATTTATTTATTTTTTCACAGAAAATGCAAAAACTACGTAAATTAAATGCTGAAATAAATTTAAAAAAAAACTTTTTAAAAATTTATTTCAAAATTCTATATCAGGAATAATGAATTCTGCTTTTTTTCGGTAAAAACTATGCTTTAAAAATGAGGTATATAAAAATAATTAGTAAGTTAAAAACAAACTTGTTTTGCTTGTCAATTGTTGTGGAGGTGGCAGAGGAGAATTAGAGAGAAATAATTTGTCAAAAGAAATTATTCCCCTTGCAGGAGGGAAGTCGCGCACACCCTTTGAAAAGTAATAAACATTGTTTCGATTTTTTGTCATTTTTTGTTAGCCAAACTGAAGAGCTATTGTACATAAATAGTCTGGTGCGTGGATGACTAAATATTTACATACACTCCGAATCCTTTGTGGATTGAGCACTATGGTAAATGAAATCGCCAGCTTCCATTAGCAATAATGCAAAGCTCTTCATAAAAAAAAACAAAAACGAATGGAACATTAAAATTTAACTTCCTTGTGGCTTATGCTGATAATCTAATGATTAGAATCTCCAACTGTTGAAAAAAGGTTGGAGTTTTGATCCCGGCTTTAGGCGCTTGCCTGTCAAGCTACACTAGAGAGCTGTGATACAGCGAAAGTGTCTGTGGATGACATATCTTATGCATAAAGTAAAGTGAGATTTTTCCCCTATTTGATTGATCGGTATAGCTTCATAAACAAAAGCTACATAAAAGAATTTGTTATGTAAGATACTTAACATATTGCTTTGTGTTATGAACAAAAAAATATTTATATTTTCTAATCGATTTCTTACTTCTGAAATTTAATCTGACCAACAGTTTGTGCTATTATTACTAATGTTATAGACATTGTAGGAGATTATCTCACTTCAAAGTCCTCTTCCTGTTACCCTGATCACCATATGCGATTTTTATAAGAGTGATTTTTTTTAGCTTTACGTCAATCATTTCTCTGACTTTCTCATGAGCTTCAATGTTCGATGTCACAATAGACACACAACTTCGTTTCATTTATTTACAGCTATACTAAGTGAGGACAGTTAACTCTAATACGAGGCTGTTCAAACCGAACAAGGCGCCATTTCTTTTTGTATCTCTCAAAGAGAGAGAGGAAGAGATACCAAGAGATCAATTTCACTTGCTCTCTTTGTGATTCTTTTATTATTTCCTTCTCATTACTAAGTGTTCTCTCTCTCCCTTCTCTCTGTTAAAGAGAAAGAGATACTTCTCTATGTGACTAGAATAATAACAATGCTAACAAGCAGAAATTATTCCCCCTCCCCATTAAAATAGATTTCAGCATTAAGCACAATATTTTCGGTTAAAAAAAAAGCTTTAATGTTATAAATAAAATAGACACAGATAAATCGACTATAATTATATGAGGTTCAGGGGTTGGAGCAGGAGTTTCTTTCACTCCTGAAGTTTTCCCCGAGCAATGCTGAAACATGGGTACCACTAGTATATATCAGTAAATACATAAATCAAACAAAAGGATATGGTGACAGATTTGTATTGAGCTATATGGATTTTGATAAATAACAAAATCCTGATAAATAAATTAAAAACAAAGGAAAAAAAACTGACAACAGACATTGATTTTAATATATATTTATATGCATGCCCCCCCCCCCCCCATCCATCTTCATTTGGTATGAGAACAATCTCTCCTACTTTGTTGTCTGAACTGGAAGGTACCCGTCCAATATTTTAACTCTTCTCTTTTTTCACCCCATCTATATATTCACTCTTCCCTTTTTTCACCCCATCTATACATTCACTCTTTTTTTTCTTTCCATTATTTCATCCTTCTCTCTCCTCCTTCGTTTATCCCTCTACTCCCCACCTTTCTCCTCTCACTACTCTTCTCTTTTTTTATTCTCTTCCCAGTCTCCCCCCCCCCTCTCTCTCTCTCTCTCTATATATATATATATATCCTTAGCAACAGAGGGCATTTTTTTTTACATGATCAACTAACTCTGCTACACCACCTGACACCATTTGATCACACGGTGACTAATTCCTATTCTTCTTAAGGGGACTCTTTCCTATGTCAGATACCCAGGCTGTTTCACCAAAGCATCTACAATTACCCGGCTGCCACGTGACAGGTGATAAAATGGTTGCTTGCTGCACATCCAGCTAGTAAATTTAGAACAAAAAACACATTAAGTTGTTTGTCAAATTAGAGACGGATAAAGTTCACACAAGGTGTTACACACATGAGAAACAACCGAAGCCAATGCGATCAGAAAGAAGTTGCCGCTAAATTTAAGGTAGCTTTTAAACTAATTATAAAATGTGATTAAGATGATAGAAGGAAGAAAAAGAATACTGGTTTACAATATATGCACAGACCCTTGAAAAATTCAAATTAAAAAAAACAAAAAAACTTCAAAAAACAAATTCTCATCATGTAACATTATAATAAATAACAGAAGACTCCGAGATTTAAACAAGAACACGTGTGACTGAAGTCATACATTGGAAAGAGAATATGTTCTCTTTTGATACGTAAGCTTCGACATGTTAGATAAGCGTTCTCCCTATCTGCTCTCATCTACTTAAGAGTGTGGTATGTGTGTGTATGTGAAGATGTGTGGACTGACCATCTTAGACTACACCAGAAGTCCATGAATCCGGTGGTATAAAATATCTGTAAAACATCAATCACTTCATATTATATTAGTGAGACCGTACTCGCATTGCCTGGGAAAAATTGAGCAACCCAAGCAACTCCTACTCCTAACCCTGAAGCCCAAATAAAAATATGCAATTTATAAATAAGAACAAGTAAAACGTTGTCTTTGCTGTTTACGGATGTTCAGCGAGAACACATACCTCACTATTATCGACCAATTCCTAATTACCTAAAATTATGTGGATTATATAAAAAAAGTAAAATGTAAATAATGTAAAGTGTGGATGAAACTGAACCGGAAATGAAAGCTCTCATTGAAAAGGAAAACGAGAAAGAATGTGTGCGCAATTTTTGTTGATTTCTAGTAAACCGAGGTTAAATTAAATAAAAGTTGATCTTTTTAAATATGTCTAGTTATAAACAAGTTTAAAACGATAGATTTGACACTTTTCAAAACAAATAAACTACGGTCTTCTTAGACGTTTAATATGGCAGTTATTTGCGGAAAAAAAGCATAGTTATGAATATGTGTTATTTTGTGACAGTATCTGAAATTAGGAAGTAATTTTTATATAAAAAAAGAAAAATGTAATTTTTTATAAAAAAGAATATAGGACACAGAAAACATATGATGACATTGATAATTATATCTTCAACATTTTAAACGGTAAAATAGAATTGTAGGAGATAATTTCGTAAGGTTTGGTCGATTAAGCTCTATATTTGAAAGCATTGGATATGAACATTTTTTAATACTTTTTTTCACCTCAAACAAAGAATATTGCCACTGAGACATAAAGGTCTACCGTGGATTGGGGGCCAGATTTATGGATCAATCTAAGTGGTAAGTTGTGCAACAAAATGTTCGTTCACATTACATTTAAATTTCTGCATGTTGGTAGTCTGGGAAACAGCGAGCAGGGAGAAAATTCCAAAGGCAAGTGGTCCAGGAAAGAAGCTATTAGAGTGATGAGATGTGATTTTGCTGCTTGTCGTGGGTTTTATGTTAAGGGGGGTACAAATGCAGTAAGTTCATCAGAGCATATTCCATTGAAGTACTTGTGAAACGAACACAGGAATGCAACATTGTGGCTATGGGGCAAGGGCTGGAGCTTCGTAGACAGTGCGGGACCTATTAGGTTAGAGGCTCTTTTTTGTACCCTGTCCAACAGGGAGAGACTAGTAGTTGGTGAACCAGTGTATGTCTTATTTTGAAAAATTATTTTTGTTTTGTCATGCAAAACTTGGTGGATAAGTCAAGCAGAGACTGAAGTTTATTTGTACCAAACATGGTTGTATTGCTGAAATGATTATGAATTTTATTAACGATTCGATTGGTGGCATTTTTGGGGATCACCTTGTATAGAAAAATATGCATCTTTCATTGTAAAGCCTTTATTTAATCAACCGAATTAGACAGCTCTAATTCTGCATGGTATGTCTTTCAGATAAACACTTCTACTTGTCTTAAAAACAGAAAAACTAATGACAGACAATTCTATTCACAAGAATCATGTTTAGCTCTTTGAAACTTCAATGTCTACCATGTTTATTTAAATAATTTATTCATTAATCATTTTCTCATGAATAATTGAAAAAATATAAAACGGTCAATATTTTTTTTTAAATGCCTGAAAACAAATTATTCAGCTGTAAAGAAAATTTAACAATGGTTTCAAATCTACGATTATATACAAAAGTGATTCATCATTGGTGAAAACCTGCGATTATCCTTAAAATTTCTTACCACAAACAGACAGGCAGTATTGCTGAAATTGAATTCTTCATTGCATTTCTCGAGTATTTGAGATTTTTTTTTTTTTTTAAATAAAATTTCTGAAAAATAATGTCAGAATAACTAAAATTTGATTTTCGTTCAGATAAAAATATTAAAAGAATAATTTTTTAAAACTTTCGTAGAACTTTACACAATATATTATTTTATTTTACTACAAATTAGGCAGTAAAGTTCCTGATCATCATCATCATCCTCATATTTGATTTAATGCCTGTTTTACAAGCTTACATGTGTTGGATGGCTTTTAGAAATTGACTTCCAAACTAACCTATACCTGGCTAGGTCTTTATTTACCCCTCTTTCTCTCAACTCAATCCTTATCACTTCCTCCCATGTTTTCCCTAGCCTACCTCTGCCAACTGACCCTGCTACCTCACCTGCTCTACACCTACTAATTCAAGCACTCTTTCAATGTGATCAAGCCAATAAAGTCTCCTATTCTACATACCTCTTCCTAAACTGTCCGGATTTAATCTTTCTTGAGATCAGATCTAAGCCTTTAGAACTCATATTACACATCCATTATATCATTCACATATCATTCTCTCCATGCAACACATATCCTCAACTCTCACTAGCAATGTTTCACTTCCATACATCACACTGCGCATACATGCTGGATAGACTTTTCCCTTGGTCGACAGTGATAACTCTCTGCTGATTAGTAATGGCAGAAGTTTGCTGAACTTACTGCATCCACTCCTAACTCTTGCAATCTCACCAACACCAGCTCCTTTGAAACTGCTAGTATCAATACGACTAATCAAATTATCACTATATAGTATAACCTATGATAAATTTGTAATATATATACATATATATATTAAAATTTATCATAGTTTATACTATATATTGATAATTTGATTAGTCATACTGATACTCTACATTGAGTTTTTCAAGATGGCTGACTGCCTCGTTGTTAGAAGCAGTAAGGAAAATCTACTGCAAATTTATTTTCATGTCACGGCAAAATGTATAATTTTTCAAACTGAGAACTGTTTGTCCTTTCTGAAGAGTTTAAGGAAGACGATCCAATATTGACATACTAATGTTGGTTGGTCCCCTATGAACAAAACGAATTCGTAAAAAAATTGCACTAAAGATTGACTGATTGTTTCATGAGATAAATAAAATCTTGGCTTTTGAATTCTAAGAAAATCTTGTTTACCTATATAATGTATAAGAAGTACCTCAAAAGTGTTGAGCTCAACACTAATATATAAAATAATCTTGGCCGAATTTTAAAAGTTGGATGTAAATAGTATTTACATTGACAAATCAAACTTTGATTCTGATTAGCCAACTTTTATTTGTTATTATTGTACCATGCTAATTGCAATTTAACATACTTTGCTACAATTTATTTGAAAAATATACTTAACCCGATCTCGCAGTTTTCTAATATGTAGAAATTCTTAGTCACATTATTGTTTTCTTTATTAAAAAAGCAAAGGTTCATTTGTAATTTAGACATTGATGGATATATGACTTATTCATTCTTTTTTCTTACTTACATCTTGCTTCACTCTTGTTAAATAAAAATTGAATTCACTTTTAGCGTAGATGCTGAACACAACCGAAAAGACATGGTTATAGAACATCGAAATATTTACAAAAGAAATTTGAACGCAATGGATCTTGAACAACGCTCGGTCGGTACAGCTAGTATTTAATAATATTACAGTTAAAAATTAATAATTAAGAGGTTAAATTCAAAGGTGTAAAAGTCTAATCATATTAAACGGATATGGAGGAGTATTACACACCTAGATACACACATGATCACTCACATACACCAACATATACATGTAAGCAAACACACACATGACCAAGCATTAAATGACAAGAAACAATATTATTTGCGATATTGTCAATTTTAACTATTTTGTATTGTAATTAGGCAAATAATAAAAATTAAAGATACGTGTATACTCACATATATACCGAGCAAACACAGCTACACACACACACATATATATATACTTATATACAGCTAGATTTAGACACATAGCTACAATTAAATATACACACATAGCTACACTCATATAACATATACAGTTGTACAGCTACATTTAAATACACACACAGCTACTTTTACATGCACAATTACTCACAACAGACTTACACACTTACAAGTACACACATACACAAAAACAGACAGACACAACCGCACACCTGCCTGTCTAACGACAAAGTTATATAGATAAGTATATTTCCCATGAGTGCATGAGTTTTGACAGAATATAAAAGAAAGAAAAAGAGAAATATGTACGGAAACTGGAGTTGATTTTTACTGAGTAAATCCATCTTCACAAAATACAACTGACTTCTTCTTTCTGCCATTTTGAGTTAAGATTTATGCAGAAGCCATGTTGGATCGATACATCCAGCACAAGGACGTTTTCTTGGAGGCTGTTTAGGGAGGAGAGATTTAGCTTTTTTGTTATTCAGTTTGTTTGGAGTTTTTTTTTCTTTCTTTTTTGCTATTGTATTTTTTACTCGTGTGCATGTGTATAGTAGGGTGGGGTCTAATGGATACAGTCAAAGACTATGGAATTGGCTAGGCTAAATTTTAATTCTATTGGATCCGTTGCATTCAATCACACTGGAAAAAGAAAAATATACCCCTCAAAAATCAGAAATCAAAATTTTATATGTAGAAGAGATTCCTCTCGAACTTTGGCCTGACCCTCTAAAGCAGTGCTGCTCAGCCTTATTTTGATCATGGACCCCTTCAATCCAATTCAAGTTTTTTTATAACCCCTTCAACTTAATAGGAAAGTACTTTAGAAGAATATTTGGATAAATATTTTCTTTGAATAAACTCATTTATATAATATCACCAATGAAAAATTTATTAGCAAAAGGTGAATTACACTATAATGTGACAATTGCAGAAAATTTGGTAATTTTACAAAAAGAAAAAAAATTCAAAGACAAATTGGCAAAAACACACCTTAATTTAAAGAAAGTAGTTTTTAATTTGAAGAAATTCAATACCAGCCAAGCAAAAAAGGGGACAAGCAAAAAAGAAACTACTGTACTTACTGTTTTCAGTATGTCTATCCTGCATCAAATATTGATAGACATTGTAGGGAACCTCTGAAGGTCGGTAGTACCATTTTACGTTGACGACAAGTGTATCACGTTTGGTCTGAAAAGACAAATTTTGAAACATTAAAACCAGAGAAGACAATAGTAATAAACTTTACACTCAGCATAAATATTAAATTTAAAGTTTTTTCAGAAGAAAATAACAGCAGAGTAATATCATAACAGTAATAGGATATTTGGCAGGTAACACAACGGATAAGTTGGTCAGTGAGTATATTGTTGGGAATCTGCTGGAAAAAAAAGAGTCTCCCCATTGAATTAGCTGGACAAAAGAGACTTCTGACTAAGTCTCTAGGGGGGGTGGGGGTGGAAGAGCCGGATTTAAATAAAAACTAATCCTAACTAATGCTAAAATCGCTGACTCCCTCACTTCTGATGACAACACTGGTTTAGAGAGACAGGAACTTTTTAAGGGGTCTGCATGTTTTTTTTTAACCAACTTCTACCTCTGTTTGCCAGTAGCAAAAAAGGTTACTACACTTGTAAGTCAACTAATTTACAGCCGTTTTAATACTATCAGACGTCTCTAAACAACTTAGAAAGCTCAAATGGAGTTGTAGGTGTCTGTATGTAACTTTTCAAACTCACTGTAGCTAAGAATCCAAAGTTGGTGTGTGCTAATAAATAAATAGTGTTTACATTTTTACACTTCTCTTTAGTCTGTCGCGCCGACCCCGCTTACAACTTGGTACTCCTAATAAAACCGGTTGTTTAATCCTTGAACACCGTAACCTGTGTGACAGAAACCAACAAACTTTCTTTCTTTCTGCGCATATCATCACTCAAGCTAACCGATCAGATGTCATCAAAGCGGTGTACCAGCAGTAGCTGGCAATACAGTATATAATGGGTACATCTCTTCACTCAGCGGCTTATTTGGGGGGTGACGCCCAACAAAATACTGTCTCCTCCTCCAAGACATTACGGCACCCTTTCATCTTTGCCAGAACAACATCCAAAAGCAGCCTTTTCCCTTAGAATTGCTGCCAGACAAAAAAACAGCATTTTGACCTACCACTACGAACCTAGTCAGCAGCAGCAGCCACAATTTCACCCCATCGTTCAACTGCGCATCAACAATGAACTGCATGTCATCATCATCATCATCATCATCAACATCTGCAGCTTATTTCATCCTGCCAGCCAAAGTTCTACAACAGCTACATCAAAAGCAACAGCTCCAGCCAGGATTCATCATACCAACAGCCATCAACCGATCGATGCACCAGCATCATCACCCAAGGAAACTCCGGCCAGGATAACAATCATCATCATATGGCAACGATCCATCCTTTCCTGTCGACTCACTGAATTGTGAACTCTTTTCTTAACAGTCACATATTTCTTTCTTTATATTTTGATGCACACACAAGTTTTTTTCTTCTTTGCCATTGTCATATTTATGTCTGTGTCTCTTAAGTGTAAGACAGATCAATCAAGGACTGGCCCCTGCAATAAGTCCTAAGCCATAAAACCTAAGTCAGAATTTAAAAACATTTTTTATCACTCAAATATGTTCTGCTTGTTTCTCTAAGTTACAATCGAAAAAGAAAATGTGATTTACAGTGTCTAAGAATTCATCTAAATTCTTCTAAAAACGAATCTATATTTCACTATAAAAAAATCTTTAAAAAATATGTTATGATGGGTTTATGGTGCTCAAATACCCAACTATATTGGTTTACTATTTTTGCCAAAAACTGACTTAATAATTTACTTATTTTAAATCTTTTTGCATTCAACTTTGGACTTATATCATATCTATTATCAAATATACAGGAAAAATAAAAACAGAAAACTGGCAAGTCATAATTTAAAAAATAAAAAAGACGATATAATTCAAGTCTTAACTTCATTTGATTTAGGACTACTTGCTAAAGAAGCTGCCATGACTGCAGATTTATATGATACCGATGAGGGTTAACAGATTCCTTTTAATAACTTGGTCTGTTTTATACCATTCAATGTTCAGGTGTCAGGCGAGTATAAAATTATACAAAAAAAAATGGCCACTGATAATCCTCAAGGACATTTTATGCAAGTCAATTTGAAGTCGACAAAATAACGAGGCCCGGAATATCATGGAGAAGATAAAATTAGAAACTGAAGCAAATATTTCAGTTAATTGAATGCAGGGTGGTTTTGTGTTTGAAGATTCTGTCAAACGAAAGTCATTTTCATTCTTACATCTGTGCAGGCGATTTCAAAAGAGGAAGGTCTAAAACGAGACCTCGGTTGTCCATTTCGTCTTAGTCTTTGCGTTGTATTTAAATAGCAATGATATCAAATTTATTTGCAAGAAAAATAAAATGAGACTCTTCAACTCACGAAAAAAGGAAAAGGATCTCATTATTTATTTGAAAATGAAAAACATATATACATGTGTGAATGTATATCTCTATATATATATATTATGTATTGCGCACTGTTGAATTAAATAATAATAATAATAATATATATAAATATGTTTGAATGGGCTGAGTTTCCAGTGTTTCCATGAAACCGAAAGTATCGATGGAAGATCAAACTAATGTATAGTGAAATTGAAATAAAAATATACATGCTCTTGCACAAGTAATTTAGCGCTTTGTTTTTTTTTTCTCCTATAACACAAAATTACTGTATTTATATATATATATATATATATATATATATATACATATACTAGTCTCTCCCTCTTAGACAGGGTGCAAAAAGAATTTCTAAACTAATAGGTTCTGCACTATTTTCCAATCTCCAGTCCTTGTCACATTGCTGTAGTGTTGCATCCTTGTGCTTGTTTTATAAGTACTTCCACAGAATGTGCTTTAATGAACTTACTGCATTTGTAGCCCCTCAACAAAAATTACCGCCAACCAACCTAGCTAGCAGCAAAATCCCACCCCTTCACTGTAAATGTTCCTAGAAGCCAGAAGATGTTCTACTTTGATAGCTTCTTTCTTTGGACCGCCTGCCTTTGGAATTCTTTTCCTGCTCATTGTTCTTCCGACCGTACCAACATGCAGAAATTTAAATGTAATGTGAACAAACATCTTTCTACTCAATTCCTCACCAAGGTTGCCTCCCCCTATAAATCTGGCCCTTATAATAGAAGCTGTTATGCTTCAGTGGCAATATGCCTTGTTTGGAGTGAACAAAAGTAATTATATATATATATATATATATATATATATATATATATATATATATAGTGTGTGTGTGTGTGCGTGCGTGCGTGCGTGGATGCTATAACAAACAGACCATGAGGTGATATGGCCACACCCAAGCATGAAAATTTACATGTTCATACACAACCATATGTAAAACGTCTAAACCACATCTGCATACTTAGATATGTCTTTGTATAATATATATGTGTGTGTGTGTGTGTGTGTGTGTATGTGTCTACATATGCAAAGACTAATCTATATCTGTTTCGATTACAGAGACATATTCGTCTCATGTATTTCATTTGGCAGTGAAAGGAAGAAAATTCCTGGTCGCTATCATAAATAAAATAATAAAAGGATAATTTGAGTGCAGCCAATGGGTCTGTGGTTGGCGATGAGGGTGGGGAGTAAAAGAATGTTGAAGAAGCCGAATGCCAGCGTCTTGTGGCTTACTATTTCGCATACATATCAGTGGAGATTGAAAAGAACAGAAAGAGTTAAGTAAAATACAACCCCACCCCCCAATAAACAGTTCTTCAGTGATAATATAGATAATGACAACAAACAAGGAAGAAATATGGGCAAAATGAAAGAGAAAAAATTTAAAAAAAAGAAAAATGTGGAACAAAATGGATTCCATATTGGCTTCTGCTTTTTTTTCAAATTAGTTTTCATTGTATGTGTGTATATATATCTAAATGAATAAATGCAAAAGTTTTTTTCATTTCACTGTTACATTAAGATCAAAACAGATTGATGTTATTTAAATCAACAATACAACTTTTTATTTTGGAATACTGTATATAAAGTATAGAGGAAAAACCCATCGACATTCATATATCTGTCTAATTAGCATAACTACTTTTTTTAAACAGTCTATAATTAATGTTTCATGTTATTTATTCATAATTTTGTTGTTCCATTTGTTTCATGTATATGCAATATTTTTGCTGCTGTTAATAATTAATTCAAGTGATTTAATAAAAAAAAAGGATAAATTATCAAACCTTTCTTAAAATATTTGCTGATTAACTTTCAGGAAGGTAATTTAAATTAAACTACAAAGAAAGATATAGAGGCAAGAGTTCAGAAAGAGAAGAAGATGATTGACTGACTGATCTAACCCCTCTCTCTCACTCTCTCTCACTATTTCCCCCTCCCTTCCTCTCGTTAGTGATGTCACATGAAGAAAGATAGGGGATGACACTGTTCTCAACTGTGGCCGTCCTAAAGTAAGTAGTTTACTTGACGGCAGCCACGTCCCAATCAGTTCTTGTTTTTAAATTCAATGAAAAAATTATAAGTTAAAAAAAAAGCACACACGATCACACAGGCAAATTTATGACCTCCTTCTTTTAATTTCTTGACATTATCTTATTAAAGATAAATAAATTGATGTTTCTGATTTTTTTAGATGAACATTGATAATTTGGATCATTCAGACTATTATTTTCATGTTTTGACTGGAGCGTTGTGAGAATAAGACTCAAGATGAGAACAATAGTTCGAATTATCTAAATAATATAAATAAAATTGTATAAAAATTACCAAAATGTTAATATTTATTTATATGAATAAATATCAATGTTTATCTGATGATTCTCCAGGTATACCCCTATATCGAATATTGCTCTTAAAAAGAAAATAGCACAAACACTTTATGTACTTACCTGTTAGGGAAAAAAAAAAGACAGTACATCAAAATTTACGGAAATTCATCCGGTATTTTTGTTTTTTTAAAAATAAATTAAAGTTTTATCGGTAAACGTTTTCTAGACACCATTTTCGGAATTATTAAGATCAAGGGAAATAATTCAAACTTAATTGACTTAAACATCGTAATAATGCCGGCTAGAAAGTATTTACCGATAAAACTTGAATTTATTTTTTTTTAAACAAAAATACTGGATTAATTTTCGTAAATTTTGGTGTACTGTTTTATTTTACCCTTATAGGTAAATACATAATACAGATTTTGTGCTATTTCCTTTTTAAGGGCAATATTCCATATAGGGGTTAACCTGAATACTCACCGTTTATCTAATTATATGAATAAATTTTAAAGTTTTTGCCCTATGTTTACAACAAACTGATGAATGAAATGTCTATTATTTAAGATTTTGGCTTCAAGTATTTCAAGTATGAACCTTGCGAAGTGATAGCGAGCTGGCAAAGCTATATATATATATATATATATATACATACACACACACCAATATGAGAGACATATCTCACTCTCATTCTTTCTATCTTTCTCTCCATCGGTTCACTAACTACTTTTAGGTTATTATTAGACTATCAGCTTAACATTGGGCCAGAATGGTATTTGAACCATGCAGATTTCAATAAAGGGGTCATATTTATATTTTTCACATAAAAGGATATCTTTTTACATTTTGAGATTCACACCATAATGAAATTACATAAAATTAAACAGATTCTCAAACTCTGGGAATATTTTGCTTATTGTGTAAATCTCTTCACACCCAACTAAATTAACACTTTTATAAGCTCATAACTTTAGTCACATGTCGTAGGCCTTCGTCGGTCGTGTACAAACATGAATGACACTTACAGATTTAGTCGGCTAGTTTCAGTATTCACAAAGTCTTGTCAGTGGCATCACTGACAAGACTTTGTGAATACTGTGAGTTATTTCACACTCTTTTTACCTTAGAAAGAAGTTTTGATTCCTTTGAAGTATTTTGGG